>JAHWFP010207407.1:5472-16995 GCA_023313725.1 Lithobius niger | reverse complement strand
TTTTTTTTCACGAGCACTATACCGTCGAGTGATGGGTTGTGTTTCACCTACCCTGAAGCATAAACCCGTCCGGGGCAAGATCCCGCTCCCACGCAAATTTTATGCGTCGATTCGGCCTTGGTCGGAAATACGACTCGCGGGGTCGGGGAAATTGGGTCGATGTCAGGGAAGTTTCGGTTTGCAGGTTTAGAAAAAAAAAAGAAGAAGGTGGAATATATTTTAAACAAATTCGTCTCACCGTCGCTGGTTTGTTGCGGCTGTGAGGCGTGTATTGTAAAATTAAGACGCGAAGGCTTTTTTTCTTTTTTCCGTTTTTCGGAATTATGTCGTGATTGTCGTAAATCAGGTTTTGCGAAACCGCAGAGGATGATTTAGTAAATAAATACACACAGATCGATTTAAATTTTATAAACCAGACAGCCAAAACCGTACACTAGGAATAAATAGTCAGTACGCCACATTTAGGGCTCGTTTACGCACCGACTCGCCTTTGCATTCTCGCAGCTAGAACTCAATCGCGTTGGCAAAGGTGACATTGCCATGGTACAACGCTAAATGGATTAGCTAAATCCGACATCGTTTGAGTAAATACTTGCAGTCTTATAAACCGGGCCAATAATATAAAGACTTCTTCATGACGAAACAATTTTCCCAAACGCTTCTGAACTCACGTTATTTGCTGTTTTCGTTGCGAGGCGGCAGACATAAAACCGCCGCCATGTTGGAATTTGAGGTGATTTCTAGCTTCTAGCTCCGACAATGCAAAAGCGAGTGGTTGCGTAAACGTGCCCTTACACCGTTCTTACGTTTCGTCGGAGTGGCGTAACCAGTTTTAAAGGGCAATTACATCCATTTTGACATGCATGTTTGACTTTTGGATCACTTACACAATAACTAAACACAAGGATTGCGGTAAGAATACGTTATTTACGTCCGATATAACAATTTAATTACTGCATCACCAAAACACGACACGGAGATCGCCATTGAAATTCACGGCGCTGCTACGAAGGATTGTTCCTTTTTTTTTCTGTATATTGCTTGAAGATTCTATGGTACTGCATCTAGGCGTTGAAGAGGTGAAAAGGCACCTTTAACGGAAAAAATTTCACGCGTTGTCACGTGGCTTGGAATCGAACCCAGGTCAATTCTCAAGCATATAGGCCTAATCACACAAATATAGGCATAATTACTAAAATATAATAGTAAATAAATAAATAAATTTCCCACATGAACATGGGTGGTCTGCGGAAGGGTGTTGAGCCACTAATACCGAGCCGAATTTTTAACTAGGTTGTAAATTATCGCTTCGAGAAATTTTGAAGATTTTCGTGCTTTAGCATTCGACAGAAACCAAGAACCGTGGGCTGGTTGACCGGAGTTGCCTTAAGGGCGTTCCAAATTTTCACAACCCTAACCGAGAAAAAATTTACACGAGTAGATGTACACCTGCAGTCTGGGCTGCAAGCTTCCAACTATGACGGCGCGTGACCATATTACCCTGAACAGGTTAAAAAAGGGATATGTCCATATTTAACATTTCATGCATCATTTTATAATTGAGAACTAATCACATAAAGATGTATAGGTTTATGCATATGCTAATCACACAAAGATGGGCGTATTTACTCAATAGGCCTAATTACACAAATAAAGACGTAATTACTTAATGTATAGGGTAATTACACAAAGATAGGCGTAATAACTCAAGTGCTTATAGGCCTAATCACACAAATACAGGCCTAATTATTCAAGTATATTTGCTAATCACACAAAGATAGCTTGTAATTGCTCAAATGCGTAGACATAATCACTCAAAATGGCCTATAATTGCTTAAATATATAGATATGCGTTTAATTACTCAAATGAATAGGACAGCATAGGCCTAATTATTTAAATGTATAGGCCTAATCACACAACGATAGGCCTATCACTCAAGTGTGTAAGCCGATAATCACACAAACATAGATCTATTATTTCTTAAATATATATAGGCCAAGGCTGTATAGGCTAATCATGCAAAGATATGCATATAATTACTCAGATCTATAGGCCAAGGCTGTATAAGCTAATCACTCAAATGTACACCTTAGGCCTATTTTTAGGTTCATCCAGGACAGTACCAATATGCCGCTATCCAAATCCTTCATTGAAACTTCTATTCTATCCTTGATTTAAACAAACGCTAGCGCTATACTGATCGTAAACGGAACCTTCTTTTCTGTATAGCGGCATTTTGTTGCGCTTCAAAAACTGCGATTTAAATCTTTGAGGATTGCGGTTGGCAAATAACTTCGGTCTTAAGGGAAACCGTTGCTTGTTTACCATAAAATTACACCAACAACGTAACATTCCAGAATGAAAGCTATAATTTGGCGAAACACCGAAAACAGATAGACGGCACGTTCCTTGACCGTGTCTGCGTTTATAGTAAACAATATTTTGACCTCAAAACAATTTATTATGGACAAAAACCCAGTAATGATACGCCTGAGTACGTCTTACTGGCGACTTTTTCCTGATATTTGAAAACTAAAAAAGTGAAAAGCTCACTAACAGATTTACTTCCTTTAGTGGGAGTACAGAAGAAAATTCTTGAACAGGGAACGGTAGTCGTGGTGAGGTGGTAGGGGGTCATTCTAGCTGCCTATCATTCTGACTTCATCGGCAATGGAAAGGGGAACTGCTTGGCCGCTAAATCCCGTTTCACCGAATCCCGTTTTGCCAAAAAGAAAGCAGATTAGAAGCTTTTGTCTAAAGTGCAAATCCCCTTTCGCCAAATCCCGTTACGCCAAATACTGTTCATGAAATTTTAGGCACACGAAATTTAATACATGTTCCTTTGTCATGGTCAAACATTTACAGACAAACATCCGTTTCGTAGAATATTTTTTTCAAATTACATGCCTCGCTCGCGCTATCGCGCTCGCTGCGACTAAACCTATAGCATAAGAAACCGCAACTATATGACAAATTCCTTCCAATTATAGGCATGCATCTGAGATTGACTTATATATTTCACTCCTCTTTGTTTTATGCTTTTATCTCCCTTTTCATAAATTTGCTGCGTATATATATGTATATATATTTATCGATACACTTTATTTTATTTCGATGTGTTTTGTTGTTGTTTTTTTGGCGCCTAACCTTTGATTCTGTGTGCAAAAGTGCTAGTTTCAATTGTTTTTTTTTTTTGTCTGCTGCTCTCAAACCACACGCGAGCATTAGCTCTTGTGGAATGAGTATTTGTTTTTGTGCTTTTTTTGTAACCTTTCGAGGATGAAATAAACTTTTTTACTACTTACTTGCTATTCTGCAATGTTACATTTTTAAACAGTATTATGATTCTGCGAAACGGGAATTCTCATTTGGGAAAGGGTAAATATCATGACTAACTATTCTTAAAAGAAAACCATGGCATTGTCTCTGTTAAATGTTTGCCTTTAAAATCTCCATTACGTAGGAATAGGGTATTAAACTTCGTGTGTCCTAAAATTTTGTCAAATTAGATTTGGCGTAACGGGATTTGTCCTTTAGGCAAACGCTTTAAATCTGCTTTCTTTTTGGCAAAACTGAACTCGTCTATCGGACAGCCAAAGAAAAATTGCACAGCCTACGAAAAAATGGATAAAAAAAATAGTTTGTTATAACGTGTCTTGCTGGACAGTAGGAAATAATTTAATTCACTAAAAAAAACCTAGTTCGTGATTTTATTCTTGATTCCAAACCCTTCAAGCAACGCACTCGTTATTCCGGAAACAGTTTGATACCTTTAATGCATAGAAAACCGCGAGGTGCCTCAACAGAGTATTCCAAAAGTGTCTATTCCACGACCTCATGGGAAGAACTAGCAGATGAGTATTGAAATAGGAAAGTTACGTCACGTCCACTCTTCAGAACGTTCTGTTGAAATTGGCGATTTCTGATAGCAGATTCGGAAGGTATTGATGACTGCGTGACGTAGCGCCATGGCGATACCAGTGGTGAATCTGGAAATTTGTATTTGGGGAGGTGGCAACAGCAGGGACGGATTTAACGGGGGGGCCCTCGGCCTTCGACGTTAATGGGCCTTCATGGTAAAAGGGGTCTTTATACCCAAGCGAATTTCAGGAAGGCAGGGGGCCTTGTAGGGCTTTGTTTTCCCCCCCCCCCCCCCACCTCCCCCACACCCCAATGCTATTTCCTTAAATCCGCCGCTGGGCAACAGGACCTTTTCTTTTTTGATTATATGTAGTTCGCTCCATTGACAAGATTTTTTTTCGGGTTGGGTAGGGGAAGGGGTCTAACTTTTGTGTTCGTCTCAAAATTAGGTGAGGTCATTTTTAGAGTGATTTCCCGTTTCGCAGAATCAAAATATTCTTTAAAAATGTAACACAGGGGAAGTTAAAAATGCATTCCTGATTGGATGGAATCTGCGGTTAGTTGCGGTTCCTGATGTTATAAGTTTAGCCGCAGCGAGCGAGGCGCGTAATTTGAAAAAAAAAATATTCTACGAAACGGGATTCTGCGTAACAAACGAAACATTACCATTTTAAGACTTTCCACTTATGAAAGACGTATGTAATAGATAGGTCATGGACCTTTTCACCCTCTAAAAGGGTGGGGGAGGAGGCGCGGTTGCCCCATCTCTCTTCCCCCCCCCCCCTCCCTTACATCCCCCACTGCACGTGACGATCCAAAATCTGTCCAGAAAGACGTGTTTGGAATTAATGCAGAAATTAATGTACATAAAACGATACCTAAAAACATTGTCGCCACGTGGAGACCATTATTGGTTCAACGCTTGCATCACCATAATATATAAGTGAATTTTCATGGCTTTTTTTTTATCCCGTCTGCAGCTTAAATATACCTAATCGTTCGTCCAATAACCCGTAGGCTACATGATTTTTTCCCGGTAGCCTACGCTACTTAAAAAAAAAAACACAACAAAAAATGAACGGAAACCACGGTTATTGTTACGCAGTGCGTGACCACGCGAGTTTTGTTGACGGAAGCCGTTATGAACTTCAATCAAAGCTTCAACAAAATCGTCTTGCCGACAAGCCACTTCCAGAATTCACTGCAAGGTATGGCTTAGTAGGATGCGCCGGCGTTCCGTTTGTATTCCTGTTGTCGAGTAGGTTTAGTTCCGGCGTATGGCAGTGAGTGGTTGCTACGGCAACTAGGGGTGGTTTGTCAAGCGTGGAAACGCGCAACTGGGCGACACGGTTTTTCGAAAAGAAAAAAGAAGTTGTTACAGGGCTTGCACTTGCGTCTTTTGTTTACGCCGAGAAAGGTTGCTGTCCAGATCGGAAAATGTAGATCCCTGGTTGGTGTTTTGTGCTAGGACTCAAGTTTTTTGCGTCATGGATGTGTTAAGGAGTGGTGCTGGATGCCTGAGCTGGATATTTCTACATCGTGTAGTTACAGGTAGGAAACCCTCTAAACGTAATAGACATACATAGGTTTACTCGTGGAGGAACCTATGTGATTTCTTCCCAGTGCTCCGCAGAGGTGTGCTTTGCTGTTCCGCGTTTACGATTTCTACCGGGGGCGGCATGAATTTTACCCAATGTGCCGTTTTTTGTACCGAGTCCTGACCCCATGCAGCTAGTTGTCGAACAAGTGTCCGTTTTTACTTTTGCGGAAAACTTACGTTACGCTCTGTATTGGTTTATGCTTAATAAGATTTTGTGGAAAAGGCTCTCGTTGTGCGTTGGGACTGAGTATTTTCGCCTGTGGGCGTTGCGTTGTAAAGGGTTATAGTTAGGTTACGTCCCGTTTCGCCAAAAAGAAAGCAGATTAACAGCTTTTGCCTCAGGGGCCAGTCCCGTTTCGCCAAATCCCGTTTCGCCAAATATCGTTCACGAAATTTTAGGCACACGAAACATTTAAAACATGATAAAGGTCAGACATTTATAGACAAACACCCCTTTTGCAGAATCCCATTTCGCAAAAAAAATTGTTTCAAATTACGTGCCTCACTCGCGCTGCCGAGCTCTCTGCGGCTAAACACATTTCAGAATCCACAACTAATGAAAAATTACTAACAATTAGGCATGACTCTTTAACTTCAGCAATGTTAAATTTTTGAAGAATATTTTGTTTCTGAGAAACGTAATTTTGCAAAATGGGAATTCCCGTTTGGAAAAGGTTAACCATCACGTGTATAACTAACTATTCTTAAAACAGAACCTTGGTAGTGACGTAGTGACGCCCATGCAATCTAAACAATTTTTATTTAAAGCGCACGTTTTTTCCGTCTGCATTGCCAGTTTCAAAATGCAAAGAAATCAACTGTGCTTATTCTACCACTACTTGTCTCTGTTAAATGTTTGCCTTTTGAAGCACCATTACATAGAAATAAGGTATTAAATTTCATGTACGTAAAATTTTGTCAAATTCGTTTTGGCGAAACGGGATTTGGCGAAACGGGACTGGCCCAAAAACTGTTAATCTGCTTTTATTTTTGGGCGGAACGGGATTTGGCGAAATGGGAGTTCACCTATAGTTTATACGACGTAATAATTCAAATCTGTTACAATACAAAAATGCATGCAATAAAAAGAAAGAATTTGAGATTTGGTACTATTTCTTGTCACTAGATGGCGCGGTTAGCAAACAAATGATTTAATGTGTCCGCATGTATATGTACACATCAACTACATCATAAGATCGTAGCAATCAACTGCACTAGAACTCATTTTAAAGGTACATGCATCCATGTTGGTTTTCCCTTACGACTCAGTTTTGCGACATTATTCAAATGTGTGTAAATGTCAATCATTCATTTTCTTGTCTCAACGGGTCGCAGGACATACCGGAAGGATTCATGTCCCTTTAAATGGTGCAAAGGGTTTCGTAGCGAACCCTTAAAGGGACATAAATCCCTGTTGGCTTTCCTGCATGACTCAGTTTTGCGACATTAGGTCAAACGATATGTAAATGTTGCCAGTACATTCATTTTCGGGGGTTTTCTTGCATGCGAGATGATTTTGCGACATTAACTCTAACCTGTATAAATGTTGCAAACGCTATTCTCAACGGGTCGGTACGGAGCCCTGTGTAACGGACATACCAAAAAAAATTTAGGTTTGTTATCTCGACAGAACAAACTTCGTTATCTCGAGATAACTAAATATATTACTACCTCCGTTACTACTTCCGATACTACTTCCGTTACTACTTCCCGTAAGATCGCAGAAACGGAAATTCGTTATGCCGAGATAACAAACTATTTTTTGTTATCTCGACATAACCAATTCGTTATCTCGACATAACGAATTTCCGTTTCTGCGATCTTACGGGAAGTAGTAACGGAAGTAGTACCGGAAGTAGTAAAGAAAGTAGTAATATAGTTTGTTATCTCGAGATAACGAAGTTTGTTACGTCGAGATAACAAACTTAATATTTTTTTTGGGTATGTCCGCTACAGGGCTCCGTAGGTCGCACGATATACCGGAAGATTTTTGTCCTTTTAAGCCCTTCCGGTCACTACCTATAACAATAGCTTAAACAATCAGTTTGAACTTGCGACGATTATCGTTACTACGTTGTAAAGTGATTAGCAATAAAAAGACTTCTGTAAATAAACACAAAAGACTAGTGAGGCATTGTCGGCGATTTACTTTTGCCTCAGCCAGAAAATAAAAATGCCCAAAAAAGCCACCGGGCTAAAGATTTCAACTTTGTTCTACTAAAGTGTTTTGATTTGTATCCCATAGAAATATTCAAATATCAGTGCATGGAGACCGCCGGGTAATCAAACCTCAGTGCACGTAGACAGGTCCGGGAAATGAATCGGAGTTGCGTCGGGCTGGGGGGGACGCTGATTGAGTGAGTGACGCGAACGAAAACCAGCGTTTGTTAGCCAGTATGCGTAAAAATTTAATTGGTGCATTGTGCATCTAACACCATCCGTGCTTCTTCTGTTTTTTTTTTAACTATTTCCCTATAAACAGCAAACAATTGATTATATTGAACAATTGAAAATATAACATCTGCAAAATGAGGAGTTATTTAAACTCAGATTAACACAATTTGCTAACAACGGCATCTAGTTGCATAAAATTATACACAAAATTGTGTACCAAGTCACTTTTTTGTCATTTTTAAAAAAATTGGTCAGTTTTTGTCACCTTTATTTGGTGAAATTCGTTAAATTCTGCCAAAAAAAAAAAAGATTTCAAAGAGGTCGCTGTAGCACAGGCAATGATTGAACGGGCAAAAAAGGTGCAAGCTGAAGCCGTTGAGCGAAGACACTCCACACAAGACGTCTAAAAGTCAGTTGAAAAAAGAATATCAAAATCGATAAGCGAGTTGTTCGAAATAAAAACTACAAAAGAGTAGACCTGAGGATTGCAAATTTTTTTACTAACTAGACTGTTGTTACCAAGTTTTCATTATTTCTATGGTACATGAATAATCTTTGCAATTCATTAATAAAATTTAAACAAAACCAAAAAAAAAAGAAAACGAAAATAAGGGGTGGATTTTTCCTTTTTTGTTTTGGTCACTTTTTCTCATCTGTTAGGTCACTTAAAGTCACATTTTTGGGTTCAGAAAGTAACGTTTTTGGTTTTTTTTCGGCCCTTCAACTAAAAATGCTATATATGCATTTTCGAATTGTTATTTTGATTAATTGTTCTTGTGATTTGATTGTTCTTTGTTTATCTTCGAGATTAAAATTTACCCTATTAGAGGAATAAACAAGTACAAATCGAGTTATCCCCCTTTCAATGTTTGTCCTCCTGTCCGGGTTTTATTTTTAAAATATTTTTTTAGAAGGAACAGATCTATAATAAGTCTAGATTTGGGGGTTTATTTAACACCACTGTAATATGTGGCGCAGTGGCAACAGGGACCACTGCACTGTGACTGAGGTTGGCACTAATGACCTTGCTGTCGACGCGCCAGTAAACCTCAAACCGCCACCCGTTTCAATGAAGCGGTAGATACTATTGCAGTGTATTGTATTACGAAAACATCCTTGCCTAGATGGTTTGAATGCTTCATTTTTCTGGAAAACCCTGCCCGCGGGGATCTTACACCTCAGGTTAGGCCGGGGCTCGGAACTCCCAACCCGTGGTGCGCCCATCGTCACGGAAGATTTCTGGGGAAGGGATTTTTTTTGGGCCATTCTAGCAGTAGTAATTTTAAAAAATAGTTGACATTCACTCACTCATCCAAAAGTTAAAAAATGTGTTACAAGCAGTACAAATAAAATGCTGGAATGCTGGAAACTAAAGTTTATTAAAGACACCCTACCCTATACAGGGTGTTAAATCTCAAGTGTTGCTGTTCAATATCATCCCTAATATTGCAGATACGTCAAACATGGCCATGGAATACGTTGGAACATCCAGGTTAAATCGAAAATGACCTTAATGACCGATTTCAAGGTCAACGAAAAACTAACTCCGCAAGCAGCAGAGATAGGGGCATGATGTAAATTGCAAACTTGTCGAGGACGAAAACATGACCTCAACAAAGCAAACAGAACAGAAATCGGTTCAAATGTCAAAGAGATACAATAAAAACAATACGAGTCTTGCAGCCCTCATTGGAGGACTTGACCACAACCCACCCTGAGGTAGAAACACAGACAGGCACCACTGTACGTACAGCACAAGGTTAGCAGGCAGACCTGGTGGATCCATGAGAAGCCTGTTTGCATTAATACCTGAGGTGCCTGTGTTTGTGTTTGTGTTTCAGGGTGGGTTGTGGTCAAGCCCAGCAATGGGGCCCTGCAAGACCCATATTGTTTTTACTGTATCTCTTTGACATTTGAACCGATTTATATTCTGTTTGTTTTGTTAAGGTCGTGTCTTCGTCCTCTACAAGTTTGCAATTTACATCATGCCCCTATCGCTGCTACTTCCGGAATTAGTTTTTCGTTGACCTTGAAACCGGTCCCCTGGATGTTCCAACTTATTCCATGGCCACGTTCGACGTATTTGCAATACTAGGGATGATATTGAGCAGCAACACTTGAGATGAAACACCCTGTATAATATCTGCGCAGTATCATTTAATGTTACACAATGAAAGATCATTGGCTGTCAAATTTGATGGCGCAGGCTTTGGCAGTAAACATTTTGGAAAGACATTTCAAACTAAGCTGTTATTAACAAATTCGCAGCCAGGTCGCCCACTCGAATGAAGTAACTCATTAGTAAAACTACTGGTTGAAGATTTAAATTAATACAGGTGTGCACTTAAATTATACGAGAAAAGTGCACACCTGTATTAATACGAGAACTGTCTAACTTCAGGTTATTAAAACATTTCATACAAAAAGTTTTCATCATGTTCAAAAGCCATCAGACTTAAATTGGTTGTAAGAAAACGTTTTTTTTTCGGGGAGGGTGGAGAATTTTTTTAATGGGATTTGTCAGGCTGGCTAAAGATGGATCCGCACCACTGCCTCCCCCTACCCCCCCCCCCCCAAAAAAAAAGCATAAAAACCCGACAAAAGTAGGAAAATAGCGTTTATTTCAGGTGAAAATTCTTAAAATTGACTTTTTTTTTAACGTTTCAAATGCACTACAGTGCTTCAAATTAGTTATTTTAGAGCACACCCTTCCACCCTAGACCCCCCCCCCTCAGCTGAACTCTCGGATCCCATTTTTTATTCAACCCCCCCCCCCGGCAAGAATTCCTGGGTGCCCCAATGCTCCCAACTCAGCCATTGAATCATTTGTTCATTTTCTGGTGTGCCCGTTATAACAGTCCAATAAATAATGTAGACCGGTCCAGTTATATGTATACGTACAGAGGTAAAGCTGGGTACAAGTTAGCCTACGTTAACCCCCTCGGTGGTCTAGGGAGCTACCGGGGTTTAGACACAACAATTTCGGCGGACGGGTGGCGACGTATCCATTTCACGACACACACACACGTACGCTTTAGTAATCCACGGTTCGTGATATAACTGTACTCTAGACTAGTTAGTCGCCAAAGACCATTCATTATTATTAGCTATCCACCTCTTTCACGTGTGAAGCACCGTCGCGTGTCGCTTGGCTGAGACGCGCGGGGAACCAACCAGAAAAGAGGTGTAGGGGAATCTCCATGAGTGTGTGCCGTGTAACTTTGTGCAATACAGGTGCAACTTTACGCTATACCTGTTCAAGTCTTAAGGACCCGCCAAATAGTGATGGAGGCCTAAGGGGGTCGAATATAGGCCTATACCGTCACACCGTTGGCTTATACGGCGTAAAGTTCAAGGAGATTCATTTAAATCCTGTATCGCAACAACCATTCAATTGGCATCGTACCATCACTTCTCGGTCAAAAAAACAGAGTCTAAAACGCAGCGCGAGCTTTGCGAAGGGTGTCCGGGGACCCTGAGCAAAGCGAGCATGTACAGCTTAGTGGTTAGCACCGTCGTCATCTCCAGACCAAGAGAATTCCGATTCGAATCCCCACAGACTGGCCCATCTCCCATGGGTCTTCTCCATGTAGCATACGGTTAGGAAGCTTTCACAATTTACGTAACACGTTTCTCTGGCAATTTGACCCCCCCCCCTCCTCCCTTT
>JAHWFP010207406.1:0-12931 GCA_023313725.1 Lithobius niger | reverse complement strand
ACAGTTTGGATTCAATGTCTTGTGATACAATGTAGGCAGATCAGTTAAACTCCAAGAAAAAAATTTCCAATCACAATAGGAACAAACAACACAGTCGTTGTTATCTCGTGTTGCACGGAAAAGTCCTGCTCTGGCCATGTTGTGAGCTGATTGTTTACCATCCATAGACCAATTATCAACGAAAGTCTTTTCTCGTCCCATAGTTGTGAACAGATTCGTGGAATCTGTGCTGTACATCAAACCGCTCCTCATTGTTCGAGCAACTTGTGATTGAGTAACAACACTATCGGTTGATATGGCTTTATTTATAATGTGCTGTAATGACCATAAGGAACTGTAACAATGCCGCAGGGTAAGATCCACCTCTTGTCATCGTAAGCTGTTAAACAAATTTTTTTTTGTTCGATGGTAAATAACAAGTGATCGTAACTTCTAATGTTTGTCATTGAATAGGAAAACCGTTGTCGTTCCTGTAAACAATGTATGTAATCATCACTAGTTGCGTGATTCCGTAAAACACTACTTCTTGGACTTCTTTATTCCTTTTCCAACCTTTTTTATTGTACTATCATACTCTATCATATACATTTTTGATTTCAGTCCAACAAACCTAGAAATGGGTATGGATCCAGTTTCATCTTTCATTTTTCCAGGAACTTTTTTATTTTCATTGGAAAATAAAAAATGATTGGTTGGATAATTGCTCGTGTCAAACAAATGATGTGATTCAGCCATGTCCCGATACACATCATCAGTGAATACGTGATAGATGAACGAATCGGTATCGGTCGTTAATAATTTACAATTATCACCATATTTTGGAATGATGTAATCGTAATGGAATTCGAACATCGATAATTTAGATAGGTCTAACACAGCAAATCCTAAGTGAACTGGTTTGTTTAATATTACTTTTAACCTGTGTAGTCTAAACAAACCTAACTTGTCAGTTAATGGATTGAAGTATGTGACTGAGCGTTTGGCTAATAATTTCCTCGTTCTAGCTAATGTTGTTGTCAATTTGATCGAGACATGTTTACGTACGTTCTCCAGACTCTTCCTATAAATACTGTTGTTCGCCAGTTTAAAATTATCACGTTCAAATTCAGTTGTAGCCTGCTGTCGTTTTTCAGTATTAAATTCAATAAACGGTTTCAACCAGGCTTTTTGTTTGAAAGTCACGACTCTGTGTATTTTCTTAAGCACCAAACCATGCGAGAGATAGAACTGCAAGTTTTTGTAGTGACAAACGTAATTTTTTCGGGGAAGAAAGTGTGAAACTAATTTTTTAGTCGAATTTGGTAATTTGAATAGTGCATGCAGCTCTTTGTTGTAAGGTGACAACATTTCGTAAGTTATTGTTAGATTTTCTGGTGCTAAGGGATAATCGGAATGTTTGTCATGTAAGTATTCAGGATAATCCAAATCTACCTCTAAAACATATCCAGTATCATTTTCAGGTATATTTATTACGTCGAGCGTAGCTATTTCTACAGCGGTTAACCAACGAAAACCTGAATATGGTAAGGCTTGCATCAAGCAAAAACCGTACAGATTATTTTTATCCAAATACTCTATGTATGACGTAGGTGCATCAGAGTTATAATTTGGCAGGTAAGGATTGTTAGCTTTTGCGTAACGATTCGATACTGTGGAGACACCACCACGTACCCCACGTTCGAACATCATGTACATATCGATATCTGTTAATAACTCAAGTTTTTCGTTGGTTAATTTCAAAGCTGCATCCCACGCCAAACCTGGAAGACTAAAGTAATGGACAGGTTCTAGTCCATAATATTTCAAGCACATGGCACGGTTAGCCTGAAAAATGTCACCCAGGAGCACCGCATCAGTTAATAAATAGCAATCATGATAATCACCCAATGTTTGACAGTCCAGCAAATTCCACACGTGTTGTGCGTATGTATATTGTTCGTCCGTGATGACACTGTCTGTTAATGTAGAATAGAATGAATCTTTTGGTGGAAGTTGTTGTTCGTCAAACTTGGAAAACGAATCAAAATACTCGTATGGATATTGTCCTTTACGTGTGAGATCCTTGTATGTATTAGGAAAAATGGTTTGCATTAAAGGAAATTCTGTTACAGTTTTAACTAATGTGTCCAAAGAGGCAGGCAGGAACTGATAAGAATCCAAAAATAATAAATTTCTTATTTGTAATGATAGATACCGTTCCGTGTTCTTTGGAATAATTTTCACAGAATGGTCACCAAAATATGACAAAGCGCGTACGATTAGGTGCAAATCGTAGGAGCTGAGATTGTGGAATAGAATGGGTAATGTTGGTTTATATTTATACAACAAATTACAACGCTGATGCGCTGCTCCTCTGTATAAGCCAGAAATATGATCGTGGTCACGTACACGCATATCGTAAAGACCAAATGATGTGTTGCAAATATAACATTGTGTAGCTGCTCTGAAACTCTTTTCATCATCGGTCGTGTAAATCATAGGAGCGATTATAGACAGTTTGGACACAATTTCTGCTTGAACAAGTAACAGGCATTCAAAAAGTTTTTCCACACAATCCTCTCCCCTATACACTTTATGCGAATGAACTCTTCCCAAGTTATCAACAACGACGTAAGCAGACCCGCACGGTACATGCGTTTCTAATTTTTGTACATATGAAAAATTAGGGTCAGGTTGACAAGTACTCAGTTTAGGTAATACACATTCAAAGTCTGCATATACAACGTAGGGTGCTGGTAATTGCCTATCGTGAT
Organism: Lithobius niger; assembly: GCA_023313725.1. Taxonomy (NCBI): domain Eukaryota; kingdom Metazoa; phylum Arthropoda; class Chilopoda; order Lithobiomorpha; family Lithobiidae; genus Lithobius; species Lithobius niger. Next base: position 10,178 of record JAHWFP010207406.1, on the reverse strand, counting down.
GACTGAATTGCATCGTTTGTTTTTCGGGCATTTCTAGTCTTTGTAATTTGTTTTGTTTGCAAAGTGGTTCGTGTGCCTGTAATCTTTCTTTAGTATGCAAAGGGCAAATACAATACTGACAAACGTATCTGGTTGTATTACTGTGGGTGAGTCGATTAAAATCTCTAATCAAACAGTAATGTTTATTATCCAACAATAACAATTTAACAACCTGATCTGATTCCAGGTTGCTAATATGTAAGGGGAAAATCGTTTTGTTCTCATAACCATAAACGCTAACTGCGATGGTATTTTGTTTTTCAAAACGATTTATTTCAGAGAGTGGTGTGGGAAAACTGATTCCATCGAGATTTAATGTACCCAAGAACTTTTCGTATTGCTTGTAACGTGAGGGATGGTCAGAACTACTGACACGATGCAATTCAGCCAGTACGGAATATACAAAACAACGACTGTCACGACAATCTATGTTCAACAAAGCATGCTTATTAATTAAATAATTATCTAAATGATAACTGCAACCACCAGTGAGAGGAACGTAGTGACCAAAATGGATATCGCATTTGTCAATGGAACTTATTACCCATCCTGATCCATTTTTTTGATAAGATTCGAAGCTATTCAAAATTTTTGTTAAAGCAGTATGAATAGCATTATTGAAGTCTAAAACAGCAATGGGTGTACTGCATAAATAGACATTTGTAGTTTTTTTTTCGACGGGTGTTTCTTTAACCAAAGTAAGATGAAGACACATCATAAACTTAAATTGATTGTAACGTCGTTGCACATGATCAAAAAGTCTTAAAATATGGGTTCTGATCATATCGAAGTAAGTTCGTATGTCATTAGTATCTTCCTGTTGTGCGTAGACATATCTCTGGAAAAAGTTTTGGAATGCACTCTCTTCCAAAATGAACGGAGGTGGAGGGGGTGATGATGGTGGTGGTGGTGGTGGTATTGCACGATGGGTAGAGTTGTTATGCTCTCGTAAACCTCTTAAGGTTGAAAAGGAAACATTGCAGGTAGAGCAATCGAATGTGCATTTTTTTCGTCGATGTGGTAAAGTAACCACACGTTGATCCGGATGGTGTTTCCTTTTATGACGATATAAATTTTTTGCGTGAACATAAGTCTTCCCACAGATGTCGCATACAAAAGCCATTTCTAAAAATAAAAAGAATGGATTAGTAGATAGACCTCTCTATCCAGTAAAACGAATGGAATAGTAGGTAGACCTCTCCATCCTATATTTATAGGTCTCTCCCCTTACTACAATGAAATAAATAGACTGAATGAAAAAAATCACATTTTATTCACGTAATTATACACATATTTTCCAGGATTAGAAATTTTCCTTAGACGGTTAACAATTTGTTTAGGTGTACAACCTTTACATCGCTCAGTAATATAATAGATACAAAAATGTCCACAGACTATAGTTCCAAATTTCTGTAAAGGGAAATGATTAAACCACCACCGCATTTTACATTTATTCAAATATACTATAACAGTCTTATTCACGGGTGGCAAACCCAAGGGATCGAAATATTCTCCGCATCCAACGACGATCCAGTGAAGTCCACTGTGTGAATCTGGAGATACATTCATCACCATCCAGCCTCTTCTTGGTTTCTTCGGAAGCCGGTTGCTAGCGTAAACACCGATGAAGTTTCTGCACACTGGTGACAGTTTACTTTCAATCTGTAAGGTATTCATTTTATTCAAAAGTCAGTTAAAACATTTCTTCTTTCGTCAATTTCCAGCAAAGCGTCCGTTTCTGAATAAATTATCAAGTTGACGTTTTCCGTCAGATTTTCGGAGAATCTCAATTCAACGCGCACAACACCGTTACTAACGAGTGACACGTTGGAACGGTCATCAGCTGACTGGTCTGGAGTGAGATCGAAACAGAATAAAGTATGTCCAGACATCCATTCTTCGTAGGAAATCCCATTTCTAGAATTGTGAAATAACGTTCCGAGTCCCCCGAACATCGAAATGTAGGCTTCAACGCAGTTTTTGTTGGTAAAATCCATGCTAATTGGTTTTCCATTAATCATTTGTCCATCAACGGACACCGCTAATGAGTTCAGGTTGAAATGTTTGAAGAACATAGAATCGGCTTTGTAATCCCCATTAAAGGCTGTATGTGTCACCATCCCTAGGACGATCCTATTCGGAATAACACCTTGGAACAAATTGTCGAATTGCACCGATTTGGCGTTGTTGACGATGGTGTGGACCCGAACGTCTGTCTTTTTAAAATGATACTTAGCAGTACCAGCACTCAGTGCGCGTGCGTGCGCTAACAAGATATTAGATGCAGGTTTCACTTTTTCTACAAACAAGGCCATATCCACACATTCGAACAGAGGCGCCGTAACACCAGCAGCAATACCTGCTTGCGTTACGTACAAATTAATTTTGGATTGATTGGAACAAAACGCAGTTTTATTTCTACATTAATCAGTACGAATTTGTCTTGCAAAGCAATGTCACAATGTAGTCGACCCAATAATTCACCTTCACGACTACCTTTGATAGCTGCTGATCTATTGCTGGCGTCTAACCACAAAGCAGCTGTCAGTTGCGTGTTTTTTGTGTCGGAACCGTAATTTAATAAAGTCTGAATGTAACTTTTATAGCCGTATTGACCCGTGCTACTGGAGGTTAGTTTTCCATTCATAGTCAAGTCCACTTGACTAAAAAGGGTGTTTAATAAAAGTCTGTTTGGCGTCACATGTGAAGACTCATCATTTGTTAGGTTAGTAGTTGAATTTTTTTTAACTTTAACTTTCAAGTACACCAGAGTATTAGCCAGATTTACATATTCATCTACTGATCCTGGAATTACGTAATCAATAACTTGATTGGCTGACAGTGTCGCGATGGGTCGGAATTCGGCGTATCTTGTCTGTTCGATACTGATTTGTGTAGGTGGGAGCGAGAATAATTCTAAAGGTGACAATAGACATTCACAACTCTGTGGATGTAAAAATGCCATTATGGGACTGTGTCGATTCAGGGTTATGTCGTTTTAGACGTACTCAGGTCTATTTATACTAGTCTAAAATAGTTTTTTCAATTTTTCGCCTTTTATTTATCTTTTTTTTAGTTTTAGACTTTCTCTTTTTTATACGCCTACCTCCATTCGTTTTAGACCTTCTCTTTTTTATACGCCCACTTCCAGTCTGCTGTATTTTATCGTGAATATCGGTCAAAATGTCATGACCAGTTTCTTTAACTCTCTCTTTAGCGGATTCTTTCACGGCCTGGCCGGCTAGGAAATCGCCGAGAATATTTCCGCCCGTAGACACAGCTTTTCGTCCTAGGTATTTTCCAATTTTTTTAATATGGGGAACTGCCATACGAAAAAATGGCATGGCTACGCGACTCACAGCAGAAAAGAAATTTCCGAGTCCATGACCATGTTGTGCTCTTCTCCCATAGAATATGGGGATTTCCCCCCCACCACTCTGTCCCACGTAATGGTTAGAATATTTGCAACAATACTTCATGTTGAAACATTTATAGCTTAGAATGATCGTACGGCGCTATTTATAGGAAGCACGGTTTGCACTACTTTTTTTAATAATTACGTTTCGGACGAAAATGTAAGATAGCTACCACGCGCGAGTATGAACCGAATGGTACTCGGCTTCCATCGTCAGTACGTATATCTATTTCTACGTATTGAAAAGTGGTGCGTAATAAAGGTAGATAATGTATTCTAAAAAACTCTACGTTCGTTTGATCACCAGCATCATTCATCACGTCTACTATACGTAACAGCTGCGATCTGCTATCACCTACCAACTGTGGAGCTACAATGTTGCTGTACACATACAACGTCTGTATAGAATTGCTGGTAATCTCTTTAACCGGTGTTGTTGTGATCACCGTATGTTCAATTACATTAGCTTTCCACGGAAATTGTTCTGATTTGAAACCTAATCTCTGTGCTAGTCTCCAGTTTACAACGAGTCGTATGTAATATTGACGGGTGACGTCATTAGCGATCGTGTATCTTTTGTAGGTTTTATTGTACAGTATAGCGGGCAAATCGGCGCTACCTTTGTAAGGATCATCCCCTGCCAACTCAGCTTTAAATTTTTTTAACTCCTTGTTAACTGTATCTACCAATTGTTTCAAACTGTCGTATCTTTTTCCACTTTCCGTAGCCAACAATTTGCGTTCGGTATTCTGCACTTCGGTAATACTTTTATTTGTGTTAATTTTATAAAATTGTAAAAGCAGTTGATCTTCCTCTCTTCCCTCCGGCGAAATAACTAATGCGTCTTGACTAAAGTTGTTAGGGAAGGTTATCTGGGCCAGGCCTACCTCGTAATTCTCGTGTAAATTTAACGGTTCCGACAATTTCGTTGTATAATTTTGTAAAGTATTATTTGGGAATACTTCCATGCTACTATTAGAAGGCAACGTTAACCAGATTTCTTCGCTCATGTTGACAAATCTACTACGTCACTGGTCCAACTGGCTTGACTCTTCGGGTATCCTTGCCATTTAACGAGATATTCAATTTTTCCACCACGTTTGCGTTGCTTCAGAATCTTTTCAACCTTATATAGCCTATCAGGCTTGCTGATTACCTTTTGTAATTCTTGTTTATAAAAACTACCTAAAATTGGTTTATTTTCTAAATCAACTACTAAATACATAGGTATTTTTTGGTTTTTCTTTTCTCCACTGATTTTAAATTCCTCAGTCGTCCAGTTTGGACGATAACCCTTTTCAAAAATACCTTTAAGTTTGGATAATTTAACCAAATCACCTATTTTTAATCCTTTTCCGTATAGATTACGATAAACCAATTTTTCTTTTTTTTTGGTAACATCTATTGGTCGCATTTTAATAGATCGATGATAAGAAAATTCGTAGGCATTGATAATGTCTGGAAGTACATCTATGTAACGGTTAGTATTACGGGAATGTAAGTACTTGTGAAGCCTTTGTCTTAGTGTTTTAAAAAATCTTTCAGATATGGCTGCCTTTGTTTCAGTGTTTTTTGTAGTAAAATGCTTTACGTTGTACTTTTTAAAAACGTTCTGGACATGTTTAGATGTGAATTCAAGTCCCATGTCCGAAAAAATATATTCTGGGGGTTTTGTTTCCTTAAAAATAGATTCGAACGCTTTACCGATTGTTTCAGCATCTTTTTTCTTCACTGGTTTAAAATGAACTCTCTTAGTAAAATTGTCTATCGCTACTAGTAAAAAATTTATGTCATCGTTAAATCTAGCTAAAGCATGAACATCCATCAAATCTACGCTCCATATCTTGTTGATCCCTTTAACTATTATAGGATTCCGTTTAAATCGTCGAATAACAGGCTTGAATAAACTATAGGTTTCTTGCGATGATAAAAAATCTTTAACTTGTTTCAACGTTACTTTTAATCCTCTTCTTTTAGCTTCCCTGTACAATCTGTGCACACCACCTAACCCACCAGGAGAAGCCGGGTCAAAGTATAATTCCTGTAACTGTTTCTCAATAATAGTCGTCATTCCACAGTTTAGATATATCAGTGAGTGATACGTCTGGGTCTTGTTTTTCTTTGTCTTCTTCTTCTTTTTCTTTCTCTATATCGCCTAAGTTTTCTGCCATCAATGACGCAGTCGGGCTTTCGTCACCATTTTTATATTGTTTAATTTTTTTTTTTTACATTTTGTTGATGTTGTTGTAAGACTTCCTTACGTTGTTGGATGGAGTGTCCAGGTTGTAAAGAACGACGACCCGAATGTTTTTTCACTACTTTTGAAACAAAAGTCCAGCCGGGCTCCTTTTTCATCTTGGTGCGATGATGTTTACTTTCCGTCAGAGCTCCGTGGACAAGCCTCCCTACGTCACTATCCTCTATGACGTTTTGCATATGTATCAAACGACCTTCCGAGTCCCACTGAACTCTACCACTTCGTAAAACTCTCTCAACACGTTTTTTATATTTAGGAATGACACCACTCACTATGTCTTCTATAGGTTTTGGTTGCTTGACGTATGTAGGTCTTGATGTAGCAGAGAGTTGGAACGTTGTTCTCGTTGGAGGGGTGGGCACCGTTCTTGGAGCCGGGGTGGGAGGAGTAGGCATGGGCACTGTTCTTGGAGCTGGGGTGGGAGGAGTAGACATGGGCACTGTTCTTGGAGCCGGGGTGGGAGGAGTAGGCATGGGCACTGTTCTTGGTGCCGGGGTGGGAGGGGCAGGCACTCCTGGCCCCCCAGGAGCCCCTGGCCCCTGGGGTGGCATGCGGCGGGTCGGAGCTTTAATCTCAACTTTCACCGGTTCACCTACCCACTCGGCGTCATAACGTAGGTATCGATTGAGCAATTGGTTATACAATTTCATTTTGCTATCATCGTCCAATGCATGGTTTTGCATTAATTCACTCATTTCATGTTCCATGTACTTAAGGGGAGCTACGTAAGGCGACTTGTCGCGCGTAGTTGGTGGCTGGGACGAAAGATACATTTTTTTAAACATTTTTTTGGTTCTTTAGCTGCCCAACAATCCCGTTATCGCACCTATAATGGGCGGAATTAATGCACCTAAGAATGGAAGGCCGCCCTTCTGAATAATTTTTTGCTTGGCCTTTCTGTTATGATTTCTTGTAGCTAAATATTTCACCTCTCGTTTGTAACGACGCAGTTTAGCCTTCTGGCCAGGACTAATTCTCACACGACCCTTTAAAGTATTAAGAGCTGCTAGGGATAAAACGTCAACTAGCTCCGGGCAATTCAACAATGCACACTTGACGTCTTTTTTAACTCTTTTACTAGTCAGTAGATGCAGGACAGGTAAAAAGTCCTTCACTCTATAATTTTTCATTCTCTACAAATAGTATGGATGGATCTTGGAAAATGCTGGATCGAAATCTTAAAATACTAGGTGTTTCTGGTCTCAGATCTAGAAATAGATATGTATAGGGATCGATCGTAGCAGATTTATATACTTTCACTAAATTTTTCCCTCCGATAGATAATTGTTCTCCTAATAAAAATATCTGCCGATAATCACGTACAGTTTTCATTAATATTAAATAATGTGCCTGTAGACTGAGCGCACGTAATTGTTTGTCATATAAATTATGCGCAACAATTACTACGCTAATACCTCTATGATGCGAGCCTCTGTGTACTATTTCCAATAATAAATCTCGAGATGTAGTTTGTAGCAAATCATCAACTAATAATAAAGTATTAGGCTGTATTGAATTGTACAAATCTTCGTTTAATCCATAATGAAACGTAATTGGAACTGGGGAAGTTAGTTTTAACGTTTCATAAATCGGTTGTTCCTCAGCGTAACAAAAAACTATTCTTTCGGGCGGAGGGACTATAATGTTTTGCGAATTTTCGATTAAACTTTTAATCCAGTGAGTTTTTCCTGAAGATGTAGCTCCTACTAATAAATAGATGGAAGGATGTTTCAATCGCACATCCATTTTTATGGAATGGAAATGATTTCTTCCTCCTATTTATAGTAGTAAGCCCCCCCTCCATAAAAAGTGAGTCCATTTTTATGAACACTGAAAATCATACCACCATCCTATTTTTAACTGTAAGCATCCCCCCCCAAAAAAAAGTATGTCTATTTTTATGAACACTGGAACTGACATCCACAATTTATATCTGTAAGATCCACCTCCCCCAAAAGAACAAATACAGAACAAGTTTTGTCATTTCATAAATAGTTGTTTATTATGTTTCAGTTATACAAAATTAATCATTTGGCTCTTTGTTAATAATTGTGCTCATACAACAATAATTAATCATGAGATGCCTTGTTAGCTAATAATGATGTAATGTAGGGAAAGTATGCAGCAAATGAACGGATCGGTGAGGTCAAAGTGTTTCTTATCATGGGAAGCCAACCATACTGGAAGCAAACTTTCGAAAGGTAGAATGGCTTTGTCAATGGGAGTCAAATCTTCCAGAACTTCGCTGTCCATTTGCATAAGATGTATCAACCAGTTGCGACGTTTACACTTGGAATTCAAAGTTTTATCACCAGAGATTTTTCATTGTGATTTGTGTGTGCTGTGGTACACAGTCCACGAATCACATCACTCGCCACTGGTTTTTTAAAACGCACAAAAGCACACACTTCTTTCGAGTTTTGTCCGACGCATGAAGAAACAATCTGGTATTCACCACTGAATAATACCAAGGCATTGTAAAGGTTTCCTTTTTCAAACTGGGAGTGTTCGGATGGAAATTTCACAGCAAAACACACACTATTGGACGGATTGACACTCCTGCGTTTCTTCGTCTGCAATGCACGTCGGACGGCACTTAAATCCTTGCCCATCTTGTCTTGACGAAATCACAACACTATATGCCTTAAAAATTTACCAACATCCAGTAAAAATATTGTCCGGCCTTGTGAAACGAGCATTGGTCACGCTCGTGCATCATACAAAACGGATACACGTCACGTTTTTCGTCTTTTTTTTTTCGGCGGCTTTTCACATCCAAAAGTGTTTAAATCAATCACTTCATTGACGTTACATCGACTTAATAATAATTCCTTTAACTTATGGTCGCCTTTGACTGCAAAAATGGGTTTACCCATTTGTAAATAAAGCTTTTTAATGCAATTTATTACTTCATTAAGTGTATAGTCATATGTGAAATTCTCATACCGAATACCGTGAATGAATTCTGTACAAAAATTAACATTGAATCTTTCCTTACTTGTCAGGTTATGAAAGTTATTTGGTAAAACAATTGACCAATGAAATCGTATAGATTGGCTAAATAAGCTTATTTCTTTAAAGTGATATTCATCAGCGTTAAAAGCGTTTGATGTGCAAGTTACCAACTTTGTTACATCCATTTTCCTTTTTTAACACGGAAAAACCACATTTGATTACACAGTGTGGAAAATTGGACCACTTACGGTATTTTGTAAGTTTATGAAATGGTTAATTTCACCTTCAGAATCGCACAATGTGATCGACAGACAATGAGATACATTTTGTTTTCTCACCCTCACGAATAAAAACAATGCGTTTTTCACCGTTTTCAACAGCTAAAGTGACGGCGAAATTCCGGTCCAAATAAAGAGTTTTTATCAGTCGGTGGTATCAACAATCGCTTGTAAGGCCTTACAGTTCTGAAGGAACACTGAAAAATCGGATGCCTTTATTGCAACTCCGTGACTCGTAGGAAAATATCTGATCTTTCCTTCTCCATAAACACGAATATGCGCATAGGTTGAATTTTTAAAACTGTTTATCACGCAAAATAATTTTTCTCCCAAATTGACAGAATATTCAGGTTTTAATGGGAGGTCGGGTACAAAACAACCCATATTTCCTACCTTTTTTTGTTGTGATTTCGTGTTTTGGCTAAAACAGAAAAAAAAAACTATTTATTTAAAAAAAACCTTGAATTCTAAGCTATATTTCAAAGTAAAATTGTTGCGTTGCAAAGAAACGGTTTAGTAAGATGCTAAATAGTCGGTTTTGTGTGGTACTAGACTAGATACGTAATGTATTATAAGGATGGCTACTATATCAGCATTTGCAAAGCGACAAGTGTACTTTTAACGTGTGCAAGTGACTTACAGTTGGTTGGTTGAATCCTGTCGTTCTGTGAAAGAGAGTGTTGTCGGACCGGGCGGCGTTTGTTTGCCACCAGCCAATCCGAGCGGCCTTTTATAAGCCCGCTGTGTCCTGGTTGGCTGACGTCTGAGGGTCAGACACGCCTACGTGGTGATTGAATTACTTGTTTACATCTGGAAAAGAAGGCAAAACCGGTCGTGGATTGGCCACGTAAGAAGAACATGCGTACACGTGACTGCTTTAATGACCGACCAATGTGTTTACTTCGTGACTCTTGACTGGTCAGATCCTGTTTGACCTGAAGGATAACACACCTACTGTGTAATTTATTGTTCTACGTAACATGAAAATGAACATGACTTGATTACGTAACAAAAAACCAGCCTTGAAGGACTGGTAGGAACAACATGAAAAGAAATGACTGAGGTGGGGGTTATTTGTCCAATAACGTGACTTTCGAGTGGCACAACCACACCTAGTGTGTACTTTATTCATCTAGGTAACATGGGCAAACCCGTGATGTGATTAGATAACCACAATAGAAAACTGTTTTAAGACATGCTGTACACTATATGAATTATTCAGCTGTTTACGTCT
>JAHWFP010207403.1:0-10595 GCA_023313725.1 Lithobius niger | reverse complement strand
TTTCGTGGTTCTTGTAAGGTACTTGGCTTGATGTTGTTTCGTGGTTCGTACGTGATATCTCTCACTAACTAATTTTTTCGTGATTGTTTTTTTACTGTGGACTTTCCTCTGTCTTGTCAAATTATTGTGTTCCTCTTTTCTCGAGTTCTGTTTTGCTGTTTTACGTGTAAAGGTTGGGTTACATGTAAACGTTTAAAACTTTGTTGGATGACGTTTGGCTGGTTAAAACTTTGTTGGATGAGTCACTTTCTTTCAGGGGTGGATCCAGGGTTATTTTAAAGGGAGTGCTGCGCCAAAATGTTAATATCATAATGTATTTTTTTTACCTCATCTTAGAAGTAAACTTAACTCCGCATACTCTGTTAATTAAAAAAAAAAACAGTGCTAGTTCCACCCCTGATATGTTTGTTTTGTCATGTTTCTCTTGGTGTTCCGTATCTCCATTCCATGTTCTCAACTATGACAGTGCCATAGTGCCACGATAATTGAAGTGCCACTTGATTGGCAGAAAATTGCAGATACATATAGCACAACAAACCTTAATTTTTCATCAATAGGAAATTTTGAGTCTTGATCGCCTGTTACAACAAAAACAGCACAATGAACATGAAAAAACGACAATAAATTGAAGGGAAAAAGCAATGGAGAACTTTACATATTAACAGAATCACAAATAAAAACAGGGAGCAGTGTTAGTTGTTCCTTTGACACAATCGCCATCTTGGAATAACGTCACATCCTGAAACCTAAATGGTATTTACAGGTTATGATTTTAAAAGGTGCACCTACTTTCCATATTGGTGAAATTGTTCACAGTGGTCATAATGTTTTCTGGTTGACACTGATTGTGAAAGCTTCGAGTGGCAAACGAATTTTTCAGCCTGCTTTGTGTACACTGTACAGTATACTAGCACTGCTAACATCAATGTTGAGTACTGTGTACATGTTTGGCAACCGAATAACTTTTGTCGTATTTGGGAATTGCCCCCCACGATCGAGTTTGTGGCGCCCAAGCCTCTTACATTGCCCCACATAACTAAAGGTGCATATTATATATAGTGCATTTTATTATGTAAACCACATTTCTGGCTGTGTTTAATTGGGCAGTGCAGGGATTCAACTTAGTTTAGGCAAGTGGCCACAAGTGTACCGGAATTGTAAGTCATCACTAGCTTGAACGCAAGAGGAGGAGGTTGGGAAGCCCAGGCGAAATGTCTAGGCAATGTCTGGATACCACCCTATAACGTTACGTTGAGATAACATCTGACTGACGGATTAAAAAATGCCCAGAAGAAACGATAAAGCAGTCCAGTCAGGAGGGGTGTTTCGTTTCGTGTAGAACCATTGGGGGATTTTCGAAGATCCAAAGTTGCTTGCTAACGATTTTTTTTAATAACCGAAGCAGGTTAGCCATTCAAGAAAACTTGCACACAATTCGATTGAGTTCAATCTCATGGTTCTCAGGTCTGGAGCAGTGTAAAAGAGATTTCTTTAATTCCTCAGCCAATTTGCCTTTTGAGCACACCTGGTAAGTGAGCTGAATGGTAGTGAATGCATCTCGAGGTTTGGGTAGGATTAATATAGTGCAGTGAGTAAATTTTGTTAGTGCCATTTGTGTAACAATTTTACTCCACTTCTTGCTTATGGTTCAATTTGTCGTCTCATTGGGTAAAGATTAGTGTATTTTTTTGCGTCATCAGACGAGTTTTGAACTGTTTTTTTTAAGACCTTAGTCGGTTGTGGGATTTGGTCCGGCTTTCACTTGACTGGCAACCGACATCTCTGACTACTGGGATGTGCTTACATGTTTGGGTTTCCTCCGAAGCCCTCACAAAATTCGTGGTGACCGTTGCAAATTCCTTATTTTTCTTTCTGCCTGGTGTCAGTTCTAAAAGTTGTCTGTTGCTGCAAAAATGTTTCAATGGTTAGATCTGTTTATTTTGCAATTTATACTTTTTCCTCCTCATTGGTGTTTCTGCATTGTTGTTTCAAGTCCTTAATTGACTTTGCGGTTCAACACTTGATAGCAGTGTTTTGTATCACGATTTTTCTCCTTTTGCCTGCTTGATGGAAACTGTTTTTAATATGATTCTCATTGTTAATGATGATTAGTTGTATGATTTGGTCTGTGGTTTCCTTTTTACTGCATGCTGTTCACTGTGTTCAGCATCTCAATTCCAGCCTTCAATCGTGTATGACACGATTTAGTTTAGGGGTTTGCATAACATCTCTGTAATGTGTGGTGCAGTGGCAACCCGGACCACTGCACTGTGACTGAGGTTGGCGCTAATGACCAAGCTGTCGACGCGCCATTAAGCCTCAATCCCCCCCAACCTTCAACTACTGTACATTGTGAGGCAGAAAGGGAGGACAACACCTGTCAATGAAAGCAACTTAGTTTGAGGGTAACGAAACTTTGTGTGGATTGAAGGTAAATAGGGGGCCAAGTACTCACCGCTAACGCTGACGCAATTTTTCAAGGCCAATAGTGCAACACCAAGAATGAATGAATAACTAATAATGTATGAACACTTACATTTACAAGTCACGCTCCTGCGGCTGCCACCGTGTAGGGTGAACGGTGCTTGGTGTCGGCTATTTGTCCGACGTGCTGCGGAGGCACAAAAATTGTTTGGGGCTCAATAATGTGGAAACACCTTCCCACGTTGAGCGCTATGTTGGAAATGTCTCACGGTGATATCCAACCTTCCCTTTTATGCCTGAGCACATTCTGGGTAGGGGGTGGGGGGCTGCATCCATTGGTGCAGGGAACCAATCACGGGGGCCACACCAGAAAGTTGGCACCTTGCCTACCATATAGCGGCGAAGTACACCTCCTGTGGGCCACGTACTCTTGCATAAACACAAGGCGCACCATTCTCTAAATGTCCTCGTTACAATGAAATGGTAGTAGGCTAACCAACTTGTATATTTGTTCAGCATTATGTTTTGCAGGAAACTGACTGTAAGACGCCACGTTTTCATCTACTTTGTGTGCAAGAACAACTAGATATCCCACTCGTAGACTCTTAACAGTAACTGTTTGAACTCTACAAGTGTAATAGCCATATGTTTTTTGCACTCATAGTGCAAGGAAATGTGGCATAATACAGTCAGTTCCTGCCAACATAATGTGGAAGAAACTATAGAGCAGTGTCATTTGCCGCCATATTGGCACCAGTATGGGTTTTGGAGGGCATAACTACAAGGTGCACTACATAAAAATGGAGGGAAAAAACAACGGAAGAGCGGATTTCTTCGGCTTAAAATAACGTTGTTTTCTCCAACAACAAAAATCGCGCGTTTTAGGTCTAAAAAATCACTCTTCACAGCATCGGCTTCAGTATGACGCCCTTCTGTTTCTCTCTGAAGTGCCCCTTGCAGTTAACCCATTAAGGCTCCAGCATAGAGTTATACACAAATAATACTACGTCGTGTCACTGCTCTATAGAGACTACCAATTCATGAGCATTTTACAGAACAAAAACCAGGCACATTAGTCAAGGAAACACGGAAATTAGAAGCTAGCACTCTGTTGCAATGTTAGCAAGGTCTCCTTGCCAACAACGTAATACAAATTCCACAGAATTCCCCCGTAATAAGTGAAACTGAACTACGAGGAAAATTAACACTAAATCTGTAGAGCTGGACTAACATTGCACAGGACATATGGTAAAATTTCTGGGTTTTCGTGACCAGATGCAATCGCAATTAAGGGCTGCATCTTGTTGCTGAATAAAGGTCATCGTACAAAGGTAGTAAACATTCAATAGATGCAATGTCCGGCTTGCTCGACTGAAATCCGGAAGTCGGATGCAAGTACCCAGTGGACAACTTTTGGGACACTGCTTCAAACAGATTAAATTGTCGAAGTTTCTCCTTTGCTATAACCGAGTTGTAACTGCTTGGAATGGCTAAACCTCTTTGAGCGCCTTTCTACTGTCTCGATTTTTCGGGATTAATCTTAACACGATAAATCCTTCTAAATGTCTGCTGTGCTTTTTAACTTTGTAGACCTGATATCATAACTCCGTCCCTTCCGTGGTCCTGACTCATAACTATTGTTTGTGAGCAAAATTGTATTTATTTATTTAATATTATAAAGTGAACTCTGAATCTAACTGTTTAAACAAACCATTCTATCGAAGTTGTGATTTTGTGCTGAGGTGTAAGGTAGAACCAGGGTGTAAAACATATAGCTTTGAACTTTCGTCTTGAAGAAGCTGCTTTTATTCGACTTTCCTTATGCCAAGTTGTGTAATTTTCGTTTTTGTCTTTACCATAAGTCTGTGAAGAAACTGTGTTTCCTCCATAAGAAGACGGCATCCTCCCTGTTGCCATCCGAAGAAAGCATTAATAATTCCAAAATAGTACAATAAAACACCATAATTCCACATAATATCCCAGTTCAGCAGGAATACGGCCAACACACCATAAAACATGGCAGCTATAACTGTCAGCAATAAAAAAACCATGTGCAGTTTTTGCTAGCAGGTTGAACTGTAATTGTTTTATTTATTTTTCGTATTGGCACCTGTACCTTGATTAAATAGCTAATGCTCTTTTTTTTCTCTCTCTTTAAAGGTATCGAATAAATCCAGCATTCCAATCTCCAAAAAACCTAAAAAACAGGACAACCCAATCGACCGAGCATCCAGAATATTATTTCCATCTTTTTTCTTAGTATTTAATATTTGTTATTGGGCCCATTACAGATCTGCTGGTACGTTGAAATAAGAATGACGTTCCCATAGCCATGAACGTTTTGGCATTTACAATTATTCTCGTTGTTAGTAGTACTGTTAAGAATGTTACTGTTATTGTTAACGGACCTGTACGTGTAAGGTTATTGTAAATAAAATGTCAATTTCCTTGTCTTAGTTTTCCCTTACTTTAAAGAATTTATTTAGTTGTGATTTATGTATTGGCAGTATACGCTTCAATACACTCAGATTTTATGCCAGGAATGTTGAGTTAGTGATAGTATACGTGACTACATGAGTTAAAGCATAACAACACTCAACCCAGGAAGGCATTTGGGGTGCCTTGAAAATTAACCTTGTTGGCCCGATCAAGCAAAAGTAACTCTCGTTGTTTCCACACGTCACGAATTGGCACTGTTTTTAACCAAAAATCGTCACCAGAACGATTCGTCATCGTATCGACTCTCATTCACGTGACAGCAATAAACTACAAGATAGTATTATTTTGAACAAAAAGCAGGAGTTTATTTACATACTTGCTGTTAAGATACGTTGATTCTTTAATCACAATTTCCTGAAGCTTATTTTGCAGAACTATAACACCGAACGACATAAGCTCACCCACCTAACACACTGAATTAATGGAAATAACGCAACAACTCGCTTTTGCATTCTCGCAGCTAGAATTTAATCGCGATGGCAAATGTGTCGTTACCATGGTAACAACGCTATGTGGAATAACTAATTCCGACATCGTTTGAGTAAATCTTTCAGTCTTATAATCCGTGACAATAGGATAAAGAATTACCCCTGACGAAACAAGTTTCCCAGTCGCGTTTGAACTAGCATTATTGACCGATTTCGTTGTGAGTCGATGCAGGTGAAACTGCCGCCATGTTAGAATTTCAGATGATTTCAAGCATCTAGCTGCGAGAATGCAAAGGCGAGTCGTTGTGAAAACGTGCCCTGACCCTGAGGAAGGAACCAAGCTCGGCGAGCATGATTTATTCAGTTGTATGGTTTACTACCTGAAGCATAATTTAAATGCTTTATATATATATATACAGGCAACCGTCTAAAATTAAGCTAGATCAGGGGATTATGACGCGTCATCTCGCACGATCTATGCGATTAATACGTGTAGCAGCATATTTCTTCGCAACCTGAGTTACATAGGTCTTTTTTTTTCAAAATCACCCATGGTAGTAGGTACAGTGGAGACACTTTGGTAATACAGGGTGATTCAGAAGTATAATAACCAGCACCCGTCGTTTCTCTCCATCAAAATGAAATTTGAGTGTGTAGAATAGTCAGTGAGCCATTTCAACACGTGACCATGGCTGACCTTGGCTCATCCGTTCAAGGTCATCATACCACGAGGGTTTCCTCCGGGTACTTCGGTTTCCTCCCTCATGCGGAAAAAAAAACAACTGTCCTAATGGCGGTACTTTCCACTTAACATCTGCCACTTAAGCCTACAAAAAGCTCGAAGCTTATTGGCCGATACTTTCTATTCTATTCTAACACTAACTTCTAAACCGTACTTACTGTGCCACCAGTGTAAATTGGAAAGTTGTAGAGAATCATTATATATAAGATCAAAAAAATCAAACGGAATACAAATCCGAACAGAATAATGAACGTTACAACCAAACCAAACCCTGACAAATTAACACCAGATGAAAAGAAGTTAGAAGTACGGTTTAGAAGTTAGTGTCGTGATGACCTTGAACGAATCGACCACGATCAGCCATGATCACAAGTGCAAATGGCACCCTGACTATTTACGTGTCCACCATATTTCAATCCATCGTGGTTATGACGTGGTGGGAGGACGTGGGGGGCGGGAAGAGTAAACAACAGGCTCTAGATGAACCTTACTTTGTTAGGGTTTGTGTTGGCTGTAACTTTTTTATTTTGTTCGGGATTTGAATTTCGTTGGCTTTATTGATCATGTGTAATGATTCTCTACAACTTTGCAATTTACAATGGTGGCGAAGGAAGCACGCTTTAGAAGTTAGTGTTGCGATGATTGAATGGCTGGGCCAAGGTCAGCCATGATCAAGTGTGCAAAGGGCCCCCGACCATTCTACACGCCCACCACACTTCATTTCGATCCTGGACAAGGAAGTGAAACGATGAATACTGGTTCCTTACTTGTGAACCACCCTGCATAATGTGAGCAATGAATATGGTTATATGGCCTGCATTTTGTTTAAACACTTTTCTGAGAAGAGAAGTCGCATATAGAGGGATACAAGGTAGGAAAAAAAAATACATTCAATCAGCAAGCCTTATTTATGTAGTGTTACCAGATGAGGGTTTTACCCCCAGATATAGAGGTTTTGATTACCGTTGGGGGTGAAAACGGGAGTGGAAAATATTTGGGGTGAAAAAATTGGGAGGTAATTTTAGGGTGGCAGAATTTATTGGTTTTCCTTCCATGCTACCCTGATATCATTCATTAGTCATTTACGTAAGCTAATGAATTCTTAATAAATGAACGGCTTACTGAATCCACCCACAGCCAAAACTGGTATAAGAGAAGCCGCCAAGTTTCTAAAAAGATCGGCCCTTTGAAGGCAGTGATATCATTCAACAGGGAAAGGCCACCAAGGTTAATCGTATTAACCAAGTTAATCGCATAGACTGATAGTTCGAAAGTTAAATGAAAACTTGAAGATTGGTACTCACTGTAGCAATCTTCAAATTTTCATTTAACGTCCAAAGCATTATTCGGTGCTATTAACTTGGTTAATGGGATCAACCTTGGCGGCTTTTCCCTGGTTGAATGATATCACTACTTTCAAAGGCCGAACTTTCTGGAAACTTGGCTGCTTCTCTTATACCAGTTTTGGTTTTGGGTGGATATCACAACTTTCATACGACTGTGAACGAACCAAAAGTCACACAGTGTTATCAACATCTCTAACATATTTTTCTGGATCAGTCATTAGTCATTTTTGGTAAGCTAAGGAATTCTTAATAAATGAACATTTACTAAATGTACGTTACTAAATTTAGGTTTACGTCGCAAGTGCAACAATAAAACTTTTTGTTTTGTCATCTGTTAAACAAATTTTGTTGTATCGACTTTTTTTTAGTAGCTAACTCTACGTTTGGTTTTTCTAGCACCACGGAAAGGAAAATTAGTTATTGCTGTCATGGTGGGTTTTTTAAATCTGATAATTAACCCGATTTGAAACTGAATCATTACTTCAGTTTCACGTTAGGAGTAATGTGCGTGTAACAACGCAGCTATTACGCTATTTTTTTATTATTTGTATTTGTATTTATTTTTGTGATTATTATAGGCGATTTAGACTCTTATGCGAACGGTTTGTCTGCCTGTTTGTCTGGGTGTCGGCCTGTCTGGATGTTTGTCTGTATGTCTGTCTGTGTGTTCTCGCTATAACGTTTTAAAGAATAATCGGATTTCTGTCAAATTTTGCACATAGATTGTATGGCACATTTCTAGGTCTAAATTCGAAAATGGGTCTAATCAGTCGGGGAAAATCATCCACTAGAAATAATCAAAGATTTTTGTTCTCAGCAAACGTACGAAGTTCGTGATTTTTACTTCAGCCCACTGACGTCATCCAACCACCGACCATGGCTGGTAACTATCAATACCTTCCTAAAGTACCGAACAGGACGAATCAAACGCACCACTGTTGGTGACAGTTCAGCTCATTCCCTACTATAGCCGTGTTGATACGGCTTGCTTACGTCAACCATCGTCAGTGATGAATTCGGTACTTCGCGCATGCTCAAAAGCTCCACCGCTTGCAACCACCCCCAACCACCTCCCCGAGAAAGTTTGCAATTTGGCATTGCTCGCACCTGGTTACGTCCATTAGCCTTGCCTGGTCCACTCAATTAGCCACGTCTGGTCACGTTAAAGGTATGATACAATAAGTGCTCTGTTGAGCTTGTTGATTTTGCTGAGCTGTGATTGCAGTTTCGGAAGGTACTAAGCGGCGACGCAACATCACTGCGCACGGGCGACGTCAAGTGTGGCGTCGAACTGTCTTTAACAGTGGTGCGTTCTGTTAGCTCTGTTCGCAACCTGAGCCGCGGCTACTCTGACCCAGTAGGCCGTATTCTCTATGATTACAAGCTCCCAATGCAGGTGCCCGAGAGTATCTTGGTGCTGCAGGGAGAGGAGTATCTCTCCTTCTTAGTGTGAGCACGCTATCAGTACCTTCCTAAAGCATCGAACAGAACGAACCAAACGCACCACTATTGGTGACAGTTCAGCTCATTCCCCACTATAACCGTGTTGATGTGCTTGCTTACGTCAACCGTCGTCAGCGATGAATGTGTTTCCGGTACCTCACGCATGCTCAAAAGCTCCAACACTAGCAACCACCCGCAACCGCCTCCCCAAGATGGTTTTTCAATTTGGCATTGCTAGTGCCTGGTTACATCCATTATCCTAGCCTGGTCCAATCAATTAGCCACGTCTGGTAATTTTAAAGGTATGACGTAACGAAGGCTCTGTTGAGCTTGTTGATTTTGCTGAGCTGTGGTTGCAGTTTCGAAAGGTACTAAACGGCTGACGCAACATCACTGCGCACGGGCGACGTCAAGTTTGGAGTCAAGCTGTCTCTAACAGTGGTGCGTTCTGTTCGCTCTGTTCAGTGGTTTAGGATGGTACTGTATGTAGAACTCGTCAGCGGCTGACATCACCACCAACTGACCACTGGCCGGCAATTTGCCTGAATTATTCAGTTACAGGTCTTTGACGTAGGCACGCGGTCCGATATGTACGAAATTACTGGATGAATATACTGGATAACACAGCTTACGAAATGCCTTTATCTTAGTACTTAATGACTTTAGTATTTTTTTTTGGGGGGGGGGCGGGTGAGGGAGTGAGGATAAGAAATATCTACAGCAACTTCTGCTGCATGACATTTGGTTTTTTTGGGAGGGTAGAGGGGGAGGGCATTCTTAAAACTACTTTTGGCCATAACTTTCTTATCTGGTTATTTCCTCCATATCAGTCGTGCTGTGTTGCAACGTCGCCGTCGGGTAAATGAAATATTCAAAGCGCCGGGACCAAACGGTTTGGATGCCAACAGGCCACCTCTCGTGCCATAAAACTGCCACACTGTGCTGAATATTTTTAATGTTGATTCAATTCACTATTGGTCTAATAAAACTTCCATATTTAAAAATGAAACCGATGGAAGAATCATACAGTACCTTCCTAAAGCACCGAACAGAGGGAACAGAACCACCACTGTTACAGACAGTTTGGCTCCAAACTTGACGTCGCGCGTGCGCAGTGATGTTGCGTCAGCTGTTCAGTACCTTCCTAAACTACAATACAGCTCAACGAGCTCAGCAGCTTATTGATACGTCATACCTTCACCGCGACCAGACCTAGCTAATGGATTTAACCAGGATTGGCTAATAGATGTGACCAGGCAAGAGCAATGCCAAATTGCGAACCCTCTCAGGGAGGTGGTTTGCTGGGATGGAGGTTTGAGCATGCGCGAGCTAACCGTTTTGACGAAACGGATTCGTCGCTGACGATGCTGAAGTCAATCAAACCGCATCAACACGGATATTAGCAGGGAATGTGCCAAACTGTCACCAATAGTGGTGCGTTTGGTTCGCTCTGTTAGGTCGTTTAGGAAGGTACCGAAAGTGGGCGCGTCCTAAATGAGAGGTGTGCACCTCCACGCAATGCCATCACAGCTGATATAAAACTAGAAACACAAGTAGCCACTGGTTTTGGGGGCTGCGTATACGCCCTGGAACCGCGGCCAAGAAATCATTCACTGGTGTTGGACAATTAGTAGCCATATCGCTCGCCGTATTCGCAAGAGAAGACAAATCGAATCTTACTATAATTGGTTTAAACAGGTTTATTTTTACGGG
>JAHWFP010207393.1:0-14792 GCA_023313725.1 Lithobius niger | reverse complement strand
AAGACCGCCCTCACAAAGGACCTGTACACAGCGCGGAGGGTACCCCACTTCACACCTCGCATGCGTGTGAGCCGTTTGAGCACCGCAGAGCTGGACCACAGCCTCTCATACAGAGACGCAACATGCATGTTCTACTCAAGCCTTTCATCCAAGATGACTCCGAGGTACCTGACCGACGAAGCCTGAGTTACAATGGTACCCCCGACAGATATCGACAAGAGGGAGGGTCGCCGAGAACGAGACCTACAAAATACTACAAGTTCCATCTTTGCCGGGGCCAGGAGAAGGCCCCGAGCAGAGGTATGCGTGACCACAGCCTCCACACTCTGACAAGACTTCCAGGCACCCATCCAGTAACATGGTGTATCATTTGGTATGTTTTATATTTTTTTTTTAATTTTAAAGTTTTAGGCCTTGACCATGCCTGAATAGTTTGTTTTTATAGACTTGGTGACTAGCAGATACTGCCATGCATTTTTTTAATGTTTTGAGTGTTTTTTTTTTACCTGAAGACAGGAGGTTGTCCTCCCGAAACGTAGTGTAGTTATATTTGTGCACGATACTGGCTGTTACTCTATCTTATCTGCAAAAAGTGCTGAAACTTCTCAATCCGCCCTCTGACAGCACAGGGCTGGATCATCACCTGCGAACCAAAGAGCGATGTCGTCAGTATAGCAGACTACGTTGTTCGTGGCGGCGACCTCTATCAAAACATCGTTAATCGCCACAGCAAACACTAAGATGTGAGTACGTAGCACAACAACAGCAGGTGCAGAGAATTCTTGCTTGGTTGATTGATTGATTTCATTGAAAGCTTACATGACCCAAAGCCGTTCGCTCTGCCTTAATTCTTAATGTGTATTACCGAGTGTAGTATCCCTAAAGGTATGAAAATAATTGATGATTTTTTTCCAACCGAGTGTTTCTTCGGCTGACATTAACTACCCGAGTAGAAGAACGAGGAAAGTGCTCTGCTAAGAAATAGGACGACGGTTGAAAAATTAGATAACTTGTAATATCTCGTGAATTTTTAGTGAGGGAATCTCCACGAAGAATTACAGTGAGTATAGTCGCTTACTAACATGGTGGAAGGTGGAGGAAGAGGGGTATTACCAGTGATAACATCACCTCTTCCTCGATAACACCCCTTCTTCCTTTCCGTTGTATGCATGCATAACTTACCGAGATAAACTTAAAATAGATGCTAACTACTAGTTAATTGTTGTAGCTTTTGACTAGTATATATACCAGCAGAAGAACGTGACATATTTATTAAGATTTTCGTATTTTTACATCAAACTTTATAATTTTTTACGCTAGTATCTTACAATTTTTCATTGGCAATCTATTGGCATAAATAATTTTAATTTTTGCCGCATTAGTCTTTTAGTTTTTCGATCCCATGGTAATTATTAGCAAACGATTAAAAATTAGTATAGGAACACATACAGCACCATCTCTCTCCAGTTTTTAGCAATGCCTGGTTGATGCGGCGTGTTTAACAGGAAAAAGTCGCCGACAGCAGCATCGCCTATAACTTCTTGTTGGAGCTAAATCATTTTATGAACTGATAGATTGGTACGCTACGAAGCATTACATTATAAATATTTATAAACATAAATAATGTGCTTCATCCTTTTGTTATTATTTATTTTGAATTGGGATATACTGCAGTAAAACAGCCTTCTTGCTTTTGTGGATAATACGACTAAATATGTTTTCGCACTCCGCCTGTAACCAGACTAAAACTAACTCATGCTAAATAATTTGAAATTATACCCCTCGCGATACACGCCAAGGATATGACTGCAAAATAATTATTATTCGTTAGTTTTAATGTCAGGTTACAGGCTTCGTGCAAAAACTGAAGCCGTATTATCCACAAAATTTCTAGGGCTATTACTATACTGATAACACCGCAGTAGCTTTCGAAAGCTCCTGAAATGTTATCACTGTAAGTTGGTTGTGATTGGACGAATGTAGTACATGATCAAGTGAGCAAATTTCTGTCAGGGATATTCTCATTATCAGTCAATGTTCACTAGCTGAATTTAACATTAAACCATTAAAGGAATATGTCGCAGCTTTCATTGGTTGACGTAATGCAATGTGCAACGAGAAGAAAGGTATTTGAATTTGACATCGGTCCTTCCCGTCACTTGTTCCAAACGTTACAATACCGACACGTTACAATACAAATACCAGCACAATATCAATACGTTTGTTGCATTCATTTCAAATAAAAGTATGTACTTTTTCTCTATAACAACCTTAAAGGCCTACTTTTGAATACGGTGTGTGTCGTTCATTTGTGTAACCCAGCAATGCTAGTCATCATGTAGAAGCGAGGTACCATTTGCGACCGCCTGATAGCATCATTAAGCTTAACAGTCGATCAAGCAACCTAGCAACAAATTCAGAGCACCGGTTCGTTATTTTGTTATTCATTGGAGCATAGCTCCGTATGCAACGACTCATTGGGATTTCTTTGTAATAACATCACACCGAAACGACTGAACCGAATTTGATGAAATTTTGTATGCTCACCAAGTACAACACTGAGATGGACTATTTTTTAGATCAAAACTCGGGTATATTTTCGGTGGAAATTGAGGAATATCTATCGTAAATTATAGAAACCAATATTGCTATAAACCAACTGTTAAAAACCGTTATTGGTGTCCGAATTGGATTTCACATTGAGTAATGTTTTACAAACAAACAAAGAATGCAACAATTTTGATTATCAACGATTCAGGTTAACGAGAAACATGCAACCATAAAGGGAGAGAGAAGAAGGAGAGACGGAGTGGGGAAGGAGAGGAGACAGGACCAATAACGTAGGGGAGTTTCCCCTCGAGGAGGAAAGGCGGAAGGAAGGTAGGAAAAGGAATGGGAAAAGTAAGGGATGGAGGGGGACGGAGGGACGGAGTGGGGGGTGAAGTGAAGGAGAAGAAAAGGGTCAATAATGAAGGTGCAGCTGCTTCCCCCCTCATCGTAAGGAAATTGACATTGTTCTCCCAAGATATAATCTCACACTCCGGTCATGTATGTCAACATGCAATGGTGGCGACTCTAATAACACTAAATTGTAATACGTATTTGACTTTTCACTCACTTTCAATAAACTAGAAGAAACTGTCCTCCGGACGGGTGTAATGAACGTGTGGTTTTTTGTCATGTGTATGTGCATGCTTCATCAAAGTAAGATTACTTAATCACCATTTTGTGCTACTTCTTAACAAACGCTGATTTTGGTTCACTTAGCTAACTCAATCAGCACGTTTCTCTTACAACCATAAAACTGTCTCCCCCCTTGCCTTCTTGCCTGCAGTGAAACCGAATTTCTATAACGGGGACCAAGAACACCTGCTTATTTCCGGTTTAGTATCCTGCAGCCCGTTTCAATGTGTATCCATGCTTCATCAAAATTAAGTTTCTTTAATCACATTTTTTTGCGCATGGCTAACAAACGCTGATTTTCGTTCACTTCACTCACTCAATCAGTGCATCTCCCTTTTATTATATCCCAGGGTGTTACGCATTCCAGGGTATCACATATACAGGACGTTGTTTAGTCCCAGGCATCCCAGGACAGCACTGTCTAATTAACACATTACTTGCAAAATGAATTTATTTAAGATGTGATATAATGCCCGGGGGTCCAGCTCCACAGACGTCCAACGCCACCAACCAAGAGTTGTTGTTTGGGACAAAAAAAATGGGTTTTTGATGGGGAAAGTTACTGATCTTTGTTGTAGGAAGCATTCCACACCCGGTAACGGCGGGAATCATGACCCCCATCGATATTTCAGCCCTTCCGCCTCTGGTTCCCCCTGACCTCAACACTAAGGTCACCACCAGAAAATAAAATAATAAAAAAACTCTTGCAGGGTAAACTTGAAATCAAATGACTAAACTGAGCTTTTACTTTTTTATTTTGTTTTATTGTATTCATTAATTTTTTGTAGCAATTTTGTAATATATGTGTAGCTTAATTTATTTTGCCTGTTTATGCGGTAAATTTTACAAAAAAAAATGATATCTGTTGAAGCTTATGTTACGTTCAGATGGAATTAAACGGAATAAAAATCCCTAATACGCCAGCTTTGAAATAAAAGTCCTTGGCCCACTGTTTCTAGATGTGCCCTCTGTCGGCCCCCAAACAATTCAGTCCTGACACCGTCGTTGCTATAACGGCGGATGGTACGACGGCTGAGGAGCTTGTAACATCGCCAACTTCTGGTGAAACTGGGTCTTGCTTAATATTACTCTGGAGTGACTTTTTTTACTTTTGCGATCAAACAGCACAACTGCTACAGTCCCGGCATGGGGAATGCAGCTTCTATGTCCTACTAAATAGGACTAACTAGTAATAGAAGTGGGTAACGCTGCCACCAAGTGGGAATAGAGCTAGGCTAAGCTAAAATGTAGATAATTGTCTAACTATTTAACTTCCAGCAATTATCAGAATAGCAAATAAACTAGCATTTAAAACTCCTGGTTTTATTTTGAACAGACAATTTAAAAGGTTATACTTTACAAATTGAGGCTTGCTATTTACAACTTAGCTTTGAATTAAAAGCATATTTTGAATTAACAGTAATTCGGTTGTTGCCCTTACATTTCGTGCACATTAAAATTTCAAATAGAAATAGTGTTTAGGCAAGGGGATTTACGCAAAAGAGCCCTCTAATTATAAACAGCCTTTGCTGACTTATAAAAGTAGACCTTACAGTTATGTCTCAAATGGTACTCCCAAAAGATCAAACCGTTCTCATCTGAATTCACCTTAGAAAAGGGATGTGCGCTCCATGAACTACTATGCTTCTGCAAATCTAAGTGACTCAACTGAACCAAAATTACATTAAGTTATATTAATGAAAACGGTAATAAAATAGCTTGTTTTTAGGAAGGGACCCTGAACCCTTACGTTATGGTAGTTAAAGTCCTAAATGCTGATGGCATAACTCACCATAATTTACTTTCACAGCCTAGAGATTTATGTTTAGTTTAAACTATAAGTTTTGAGATCAGAGTTCAAAAAAATAAACTTTTAAAGTCTAAACTAAGTTACATAGGAACCAATACCTTTGCCCAGCATGACAACAATCAGACCGTGACTTCTCCACTCCCGACCGGCGTAGCTACCTCTAGCTTTGAGATTTCTGTGCTCTTCTCAGGACTGAGAACTGCTTGGGGTTTATATGCTAGCAGGCCGACTCCAGCAGGACCAAGTGCATACGCCGAGGAGATATATGCCCTCCTAATTGGCTGAAGGCCGAGACAACAAAAGAAAGTGGGAGGAGCTGGCGGTTTGACAAACGGATTGTTTTGAGCAGCTTTGAAGGATGCACGGCTTGTTAAAGAAGGTGCATTTAGAGTTTTTACTCGATTAATTATGTGAAAAGCCTTTTAAACTGAATTTAATTGTAGGAATGCTCAGATTTACTGCATGATTAATAGAAGGACAAGCTAGATACTATTGACATTGGGACAGTAGCTACGGTCGGAGCTTTGGTTGGAGATTTGAAGCTACAAACACATATTTAAAGCTGGTTCCGGTAAAATAACACTAAAACGCACGAAGAGCTCCGGTAGGGTTCATGGCAAGAAATTAAATCTACTAAAGTGCAATTGTGCACAGAAATAAAAAAATTAAATGTACCAGCTTAGTAATAAATAATGCTATAACGCATTTAGGTTAGTTTTAAGTTGTTTGCAGAAGCAGACAAGTGAAACTGATGGTCGGGCATTTTTCATAAATATAAAAAGTCGTCACTCGAAATACAAATAAAAAACATCATTCTACGTGTGTATCCATACATTTACGTGAGGTATAGTGCCGATTGGCAGCCCCTCCTATTGCACAACTAAGCTAGTGTATTGGCTTTTATGCCTAAAAGAAAATCAATGAATAACATGGTTTGGGATAACGGCGACTGGAAGTTGCGTGCACTACGGCTCAGTTTGGACGATTTTTCAAACTGCTGCAGTTTTTTTAATGGAGATGAATTTTGCAGTTCTGTTTCCGCTGAAGTGAAGAGGATGTGTTGGCTATTAAAGTTAGGATTTTACTCGGGATTCCTTTGAACTCCAAATAAAAGCTACAACAGAAAGGGTCAGTGCACACAAGACATGCCAAAGATCAAGACTGACAAGTCATAGAACTAAATTGCATAAACTAATGCACCGAAAAATACATCTCCCTGTGAAATACACCACCTTTTGAGAAATACATCTCCACAAGTTATAAAATACACTGTTTACAAAAAATAAAAATTGTCATTTTGTATTTTTGGGGGACTGACGTTTTTGTGGGTCAAGAAATTTTTGTAAATAAAAATTACATGTTTAAAAGAACACTGGTTTTGCAAAAATTAACTTTGTGCTGTCCACATTTCATCATGCAGGAAAATCATACAAGGCACGAAGAAAATCGGAGCAAAGACATTTAATTAAAATAAAACATTATTTTTGGTTTTAAAAAGGTAAAAGTAAAGGGTTTTGAAGCCGTTAACATTTAAATGATATAATCGCAACATTTAATGCTCTAACCAGTCAGCCGTGCACAGAATTTTATTTTTTTTATCTGGGAAAACATCGAAAAAATACTCCTGGGCGCACTCCTCAGGACCTAGCTTGCAATAAGGATCGGAATAGAGGGTACTATAAGTGCATGAGCAACTATAAGCTCTATTTAAAGTTAACAAACTACCTCTGGAATGGTTTGAGGTTACCAAGCAACTTGTTTACAGATAAAAAATTTTAAACACTAAAGGGTTTTGAGGCAGGCCCCATGACTAAAACATAAAATACAACACTGGGAGGTTTTATGGCTTATACCTAACAACCTTTTAATGACAGAGTTAAACTTTTGCCCTCAGAGGTGAGATAGACATGTTTTTTAAAGAAAGACATTTCGTAAAAACTTAAAGAGAGGTTACCCAGGAACCACTAGACTCCCATAGAATATTCCTAATTAACATTAACATCGTGTCGTTCAGTCCTTATGATTTTTTTCGACACAGTAAGACGGTGAAAATAAGAAGGAAAAAAGCATAGGCACTTTTTTTAGGTGTGAAGTCCAAAATGGGAAATACCGGTAGCTGAAAGTTCCTTTTGGTGTGGTTGCACTTATCAAAATTTAGGGATAAAAATTAATTTTCAGTCAATTTTTACAGTCAATTTTCAGTTAATTAATGTTAAAACAAAATACCGGCTTAGGGCATTGGCATTGACATGAAACTTTCCAGGTTTGTAACAAACTGTGTAGTCATAATAATGGAGGGTTAGGCTCCACCTAAGCAATCTGTGGTTTTTTCCAGATATTTGCTTGAGCGAATGCAACGGATTGTGATCTGATTGTATGACAAATTTTGTGCCATAGATGTAAGGACGCAATTTGGCAACAGACCAGATCAAGAACGCGCATTCTTTTTCTGTCGTCCCATAGTTTTACTCACGTGCCGTCAATTTACGTAAAACGTAAAGACAGGGGTGTTCATCCTCTCCAAACACTTGTGACAAAACACAACCCATACCACGTTCGGAACAGTCGCACTGTAAAATAAAAGTTTGACTAAAGTCGGGAGCTCTTAAGACAGGAAACGTCACTAAAGAGGTTTTCAAAGTGTCAAAAGCAGCTTGCTTAGACTCATCCTAAGTAACGGGACCTGGTGCATCCTTTTTCAAGCAGTCTATGAGACATGCACAAATTTCAGATTAATGAGGGTACACCTTTGGTAATAACCTACCAATCCAAGAAAGGAACGGACATCTTTCTTAGTTTGGGGGCGTGCAAACTTCTGCACAGCCAAGACTTTGACATCGGAAGGGGTGCGTGACCCATTGCCGACTTTGTGACCTAAAAAGGTGTCTTTGCTGCAAGCAACCTGCGAAGTTTTAGAGTTAACTGTAAGCCCGGCCTTCTTGATAGCAGAGAGAAAGTTGAAAATGTTTTCGAGATGCTGTGTCCATGTTTCGGCCGCTACAGTGGTATCATTTTGAAATGGTGTGACATAACTCCTCCATGCCATGAGTGACATTATCCATAAGCTTCTGGAAGCAAAATGGAGCGTTTTTTATCTCCATATTTATCATGAGGGGGGCTAACTTCCCTATGAGAGTTGTAATTGTAGCAGACAAAGAAGCTTGTGGTGTAAGACGCACTTCCCAGAATCCTCTATTGAGATCCACTTTCCACTTTACGGCACATTCAATACATTCCTCAATGTTAGAAGTTTGGTAGTCTTTTGTGACTGTATTGTTGTATTGTGTATTGGATTGAGGCTTAATGGCGCGTCGACAATGTGGTCATTAGCGCCAACCTCAGTCACGGGATGAGGGCTGGCATCTTCTTTTTGTAGAATGATCATAGGTGGTCCATGTGAGGAATCAGTTTCAATGATTAAGCCCAAATCAAGCATGAGCTTGATTTCAGTAACGATCAAATCCCTTTTGAATTTTCCAATGGTGATAATAATTACAGGGTTTGACATGTGAATCAATTAGTCCCACATCATGAGTGACAAGGTCGGTATGACCCGGTAAAGTAGAGAAAACACCATCTACTTTTTCGAAGACCTCGAGTAGGTCGTTCTTCTGCAATTCGGTTAAATTGCCTTTCTTTTTGAAAAGACTCATGGCTGCCTTAGCAGTAAGATGGCCATCACCAGGTTGACCTGTCCATGCATGGTTAGTGTGACGAAGCTCACGTTCATCATTATAAGAATGATTATTAGACCCTTCCCTAGGCAGATAGGGTTTCAGAAGGTTCACATGATAAATGGTTTCTTTTTGTAAACCAAACGATTTCTTTATGAGATAATTTGTGTCAGATAATCATTTCAAGACTTCACAGGGTCATCCCAATAAATATCCAACTTATTGATTCATGTAGGTTTAAGGACTAAGACCTTATCACCTTTTTTGAACTTCCGTTCAACTGCCTTAATGTCATACTTGTTTTTCATTTTAGTTTTAGTGCTATTCTCCTGAGAGAGTTCACGAGAGTACTTGAATTTTTGGAGCAAGTCCAAGATGTACTCTAAAACGCATGGATGCACGTCAGGCTCAATCCAATAGCTTTTCACCAACTCTAGTGGGACTTTGAGGTTGCATCCATATACCATTTTGGCTGGAGGGAAGCCTGTGCTCTCGTGGGGAGCAGTTCTTAGGGCAAACATGGGCCCTGGAAGGCATCTGTCCCAGACCTGGGGATGCTCGTAGCAGACAGTTCTTAGCACCACTATGAGTGTCCTTTGGAAATGTTCCACGCTGTTAGATTGCAGGTAGTTCACACTATAGTTCACACACACTTTATACCGCATTTTTTCAAGAATAAAGTTGTGAGTTCTGAGTTGAAGCATGAACCCAGGTCAGACTGGAGCTCAGAGGGGAAGCCTAATCTAGAGAAGACTACAAGGAGTGCATCTACAACACTCTGGCTTTAAGGGGCACAACTTCTGGAAACTTTGTTGCAGGATCAAATAACGATAAAATGTACTTATATCCAACCTTACTGGTAGGATTGATGGGGCCAACAATATCAACGATATACCGGTTAAACGGCTCCCCATCCATGGGCACTAGCACCATGGGGACAACAAACTTCTGTCCAGATTTACCATTTTTCTAACGAAATACGGATACAAACCTATTTACGTTGCCTTTTGGACTTGTATGTCAGACTGCCTGAGTGGGGAATCGAACCCACGACCTCTGAAATCAAAGGCCAAGGTCCTACCGCTAAGCCAGATTGACACGGCCTAGGCAGTCTGACATATAAGTCCAAAAGGCAACGTAAATAGGTTTGCATCCGTATTTCGTTAACCAATTTCGAGTCCATTGGCTTTCCGTCCCGTTTACCATTTTTCTGGCAGGTCAAACAAGTGGATACAAAATTTTCAATGTCTGTAAAACAATGTGGCCAGTAGAAGCTAGTTAACAGTCTGCCCTTGGTTTTGGAACGGCCTAAATACCCAGACCATGCATATGCATGCGCAGTGTTTAGCACTAAGTTTCTACATTCTTTAGGACTCACTGATTGTCTCTCGATTAACGGTCGTCCTAAAGAGCGAAAGGGCTTTCAAAAAAGCAATCCTTTCTGGACGAAAAACTGTTTTCATCCTGCTGGTCCAGCGGGAGCTCAGCAGTTTTCCAGCAAGTTTGTAAAGTTGGGCAGGCTAGCTGCAACTTGGCAAATTCGGTTTTATCAATGTTCAGTAATTTTCTAAACTGATCCGACAAGGGTCCAAAATAGCGGCATCTAAGCTATCTATCTGTGGATTAATAAAACCTTCTTGTGGTGGGGAAACCACACTTTCATCAGAATCACTGTCTGAGTCATTTTCACTTTCGGAATCGATCTCATGATATCGGGAGTTGTTGGTCTACACGAGTTTATGGACGGGTTACAGCATTAGAATCTGGGGGTAAAGCTTTTAAACCTTTTTCCTCCAACTCTGTTTGTGAGGGAACACCCAAAATCATCTGGAAATGGGGTCCCATGTGGTCAGACACCAGGGCCTCAGACTGTATGCAGCCATACGGAGTTTCGACGTCAATCAAGGCGATTGCGTGGGCGGTCGTCTGCTCTGTAAGAGCATTGTGAGAATGGGTGCATTCACCCATGAACTGCTCGGGTTTTACGAAATACTTAGCGATTACATCGTGTGTAGAGCCGGTGTTTCTTAACACAAGACACTTCGTTCCATATACTGACCATTCGTAAATGTGTTTGGATACAACAATTTCGGGAGGGTTATTACTCACAAAATTACAGTCTGCATCAGCTGCTGCTTTGGCCTCTTGTGCTATATGCAAGCAGCACTCTGTTTTTTTGTGTCCGGTTTTGTTGCAGAAAAAACAAACACCTTGAAACTTAGGCCTTCTTGGCCTATCGAATTCTCGGTTAGAATTGTTGCTGCTAGCCGAATCTCCTTTGGTAGAGTCGGTAGAGGATGCTTCAGTACCAGCCGGTTTAGCAACAGTAGAAGGGGCTTTGTTGCCACCTCTGGAATAGGCAGAAGCTTCAGAAGCTTTTCCGGACGATGAAGCACTAGATTGTGCCTTCTCTGTTTTAAGGGACATGTCGGCAGAAATCTGTTTATTTCGGGTTGTAAACTCATGACAGAGTTTTGCTTCTTCTGTTAATGTTCTAGTTTTAATCTGGTCTGACAACCATTTGCACAAGGCAATAGGACACGAATTGGTGAATTGTTCGAGTAGAATCAAATTAGTCAACTTATCGTAGCTGTTGTTTATGCCAACCAACGATACCCATCTTGAAAATAGGGTGTCTAATTCAAAAGCGTGTTCATGGAACAGCTGTTTGGAATCACGTTCAAGTGAACGGAACTGGGCTTGAACCGACTCTTTAGTTTGGACAAACCTTTCCGGCAATTTAATCTTAACTAGATCATAATTATGCATTTCTAAAATCTACATTTGGTCACAAACTTTAACAACAATTTCTCCCAAGGGAGGCTGCAATCCAACAACCCATTCTGATTTTTCTATCCTCTGGGTTTCCATAGTTCTTTCAAAGATTTAAAAACAACTATTGATTTCCGATTTGGGATTCAAGTTAGTTATAAGTCTTACTGCATTGATTATTTTACCCGGTTTATTTACAGGGATACTGGGAGAAGAAGGAGTTACTATACCACTGCTGTGGCCAGAATTAATGCTAATATTAGCAGCCTTTAGCCTTGCTAGTTCTATCTGCTTATCTAGTTTCTGTAGTTCACGTGCACTAGCTCGATCGCTAATGTGTGCCTCCTGCTCTTTAATTCGAGCATCTTTTTCACTAATTAAAGCTTCTCGATCTTTAATTTGGGCCTCTTGGTCCTTAAGGGCTAACTTATGGGCACGTCGCTTATCTACATCGGCCATCTCTAAAGCTTTCAACTTGAGTTCTTCAGCTTTTAAATACAGCTCGTTTTTCTTGGCTGCTAATTCTTTTTTTTTTGCAAAAACGGCTGCCTCTCTTTTCTCTATAGCGCTTGCTGGTTCATCAGAGAGATCGTTCAAGGAAAGCGTTTTCTCCTCAAGAGCATTTCGCTGTATTGTTACTGATTCGTGCCTTGTTTCACAAACTGTAAAACCTAATTTTAAACAGGCCTTCTTAAGGTCCATGTACAGGATGTCCTTAATGACATCTTCAAAATCATCCCTGTCTGACATTTTTAAATTTTATGCTTCAAAAATAAAACTCTTATATGCAGCCGCAAATTAATTTACTTTAAGTTGAGCAGAGTGAGTTACTAAAAACACTTCTCTCCCAATTCCCGTGAGTTTTAGCAAAAGATACACTCAATTTTGACCTCTAGCACTCAGGTGTATAAATAATCCACCCAAAACCATAACTGGTAGAAAAACCCGTCAAGTTTCCAAAAACGGTCGGCCTTTGAAGGTACTGATATCATTCCACCTGGGAAAGGCCGCCAAGGTTAATCCTATTAGCCAAGTTAATCGCACATACTAATAGTTTGCGGTAGCAATCTTCAAGTTTTCATTTAACGTCCAAAGTATTATTCGGTGCGATTAACTTGGCTAATAGGATTAACCTTGGGGGCCTTTCCCAGGTGGAATGATATCACTACCTTCAAAGGCCGACCGTTTTTGGAAACTTGGCAGGTTTTTCTACCAGTTATGGTTTTGGATGGATATCATAACTTTCATAGGACTGAACGTATATAAGGTTACACCGTCTGTTTAAGATGCTTCAATCCCATTTTTGCACACACTAACAATCGCTGATTTCGTTCGCTTCGCTCACTCAATAAGCACATCCCCTTCAGTTGTTTTGTTTTTCCCTGCAACTTCCCCTTAATTTTTCAAGATTTCGTTCACATTTAGTCATGCAGAAACCCCCGAAGGTCGCTGTTACTAAAACAGCAGAACGCGAAGCATTTTTTGGGGGGTTATTAACAAAAAACCCTTTAGCTCGTGTATGCTCGTATTGTTGCGTAACCATCATATAACGTGCATCCCTTTATTCTTACGCTATCCACGGCAACGTTAATGTTTCTATATTTTGTCCTTCATTACAGTTCAGTTTTTAGTTCGTCCAGGCTTTTACAATAAATCTAAGGACCAGTCTTGATTGTTCAAGCCATTGTTGCTTAAAATCTTTGGTTGCAACTTGGAAAAGAAACGAAATTTAAATTCGCCGGTCGCGAATTTCAAAACCCTCCCACGCATTTGTCCTGACCCCTACAACCCCTAAATAAACAAAAGGACCATCCTCAGATCACCATGCATCCGTGTGCAAAAGTTCATATACGTAGGCCTTTTCAATTTTGCGCTAGCCATGAGCTTTAAAAAGTCTATGGGATTTAACATGGGAAAAATCTTATTAGCTAGCTAGCTAGCTAGCTAACTAGCTAGACAGTAACATAAAAACAACGTTATTGACGCATCTTTTTCTCTATGATTGGTGGACACTCATCCTTTAAATTTAATTTTTTTTAGTCTCTGAACCTTCCCCTTACATTTTCCACAGTTTGAAACATTTCTGTCGCATTGGGATTTATCCTCAACATGCCAAAATATGCTTTCAGTTGCTTACAGTTAACAGACACTTGTCTGCTAGTGAGCCGCCTTTTTATCATTAACAATCAGTTTTTAACAATCAGATGTCTAAAATGGGATGATCTACTGTTACTTGGCGGTGACACACTAGCGTGTGTCTAGATTAAAATACATAAAAGTTTCTAACTACAACACTCGGCTTAGGGGCCTTGAGAATATCTTATGCACACTTACCCTGTTGCAAAGTCACTGTGCGGTCAGTCAAGTCCAATCCAAACTCCCACCTGACGAATGAAGAGGCTTGCACACTGTTTGCTGGAGATCGTCTCTTGTAGAGGATCACAGCGCTGGAACTTGGGTTGTTGACTGCAAGATCCACTGGCTGCTGCACAGGAGCTCCGTGTCCGATGTTTGGCCGGCATCTCCTTACAGTTGTTGGTCTACTGGTAACATCTCGGCTGGGCGAGTTTCCAAGTTGTGGAAGCTGCTTATCTTGCTTCCTGGCTCCAGAACTGGTTTTGTTGCTGGAGCAGTTGTTTTGCATCGATAGTGACTGCGATGCGGACTTCTACTTCTGTGACTATAGTGTCGGAGTCACGGACGTCCGGTTGATGAATTGTTCAACTCCAAAATGGCTTAGTTGCATGGCAGGGCGGAAACGCTTGTAGAAACAGCACCTGTTCATCCCACCGCTGCCACCATTTTGTAACGGCAGATGCTACGATGGCTGAGGTGCTTGTAACATAGCTGACATCTGGTGAAACTGGGTCTTGCTTAATATTACTCTGGGGTGACTTTTTGTACTTTTGCGGGCATGGTAATGGAGCTTCTATGTCCTAATAAATCGGCCTAACTAGCAATAAAAGCGGGTAATGCTGCCACCAAGGTGGGAAAAGAGCTAGGCTAAGCTAAAATGTAGAGAATTGTCTAACTATTTAACTTCCAGCAATTATTAGAATAGCAAACAAATTGGCATTTAAAACTCCTGGCTTTATTTTTAACAGACAATTTAAAAGGTTACACTTTACAAATTGGGGCTTGCTATTTACAACTTAGCTTTGAATTAAAAGCACATTTTGAATTAACAGTAATTCGGTTGTTGAACTTACATTTAGTTCACATTAAAATTTCAAATAGAAATAGTGTTTAGGCAAGGGGATTTACACAAAAGAGCCCTCTAAATTATAAACAACCTCGGCTGACTTATAAAAGTAAAAGTAAAAGTAAAAGTAAAAGTAAAAGTAAAAGTAAAA
>JAHWFP010207392.1:0-26252 GCA_023313725.1 Lithobius niger | reverse complement strand
TGAGATAGTACGACTTTCGAACGAAGACACGTAAACTATGAGGAAGGGACTGTTCAGCAGTTCTCCACGACCTGTACTGTTTATTAGCTACAAGTAGGAATATAAAGAACTACTGGAAATAGCCTGTTCCCAGCCTCCCTCCCCCTACAATGCTTTAAGGTCAGGAATCCGGAGGGGGGGGGGGAGACTGTAACTATGTTATCATATAAAAAACCCAAACTGGTAAAAAGGGACCACCGTAAAAGGGACCGCCGAGTTCCGAATGGTTCGGCCTTTCAAAGGAGTGATATCAACACTCCAACACATTCGCCAAGTTAATCGCACCGACTAATAGTTCGAAGGCGAAACGAAAACTAGGACATTGCTACTTTCGGTAGCAATGTTCAAGTTTTTATTTAACGTCCAAAGTATTATCCGATGCGATTAACTTGGCGAATGTTTTGGTGAGTTGATATCACTCCTTTGAAAGGCCGAACCATTCGGAACTTGGCGGTCCCTTTTACCAGTTTTGGTTTTGACTAAAAACTACATACCTTCAAGTAAATCAATTTTTATCCCCTTTAATAGTTGTTTTTTCTGCACCAAAATTAAGTGAAAAGGTTTATACACAAAGCAAAGTAAATAAACTGAAATTCCTGAACAAATGCCAATAAAGGCATTGCATAACCGAACCCCAATCCCGTACGTGAATGATCGCGTAAATGCCAAATTTTTCGCGATGGCGTTAGGCCTTGAACAGAAGTAAGATTCTAAATATGAATTATAACTTTGTTACTACCTACCCTAGCTCTTGCGCCGTGTTGTCGACACCCCATTAAGCCTCAGTTTCCCTTTACCCTCTTTTTTATCGAATTAATTTTAACAGCCAATAGGCGTTTAATAGGCGGTTTACAGTATAACAGTATTAACAACCAGAGAATCTCGGCATAAACATACAGTAGCAGCTCAATTCAAATTTGGAAAACCCCTCCCTGGGCGCCCCTTCGTTTTCTGGCATTTTGGCCGCATTTGGCTTTTGTTAATTCCCCCCCCTTCCCCCCCCCCCCCTCCATCTCCCGACTATCGTATCCCTGCGATCAGTACTTTTAAATTTAACAAATGGCCTATATTAAAATTTTAACCTTTTTATGAAACGAACCTTAAAGGCGCTTGTTCACCATTTCGATACCGTTGCCCATATTCTAAACACAGCATCCGCATTCCAGATTCTCCGTCATCCACTAGGCTGATGTGGGTCACGTGACTTGGTTTTAGTTATGGAAATCGCGGCGCTGCTGCGAATAGTGTTGTTCAATTTTTTAATTTACCACTATTTTCTTTATATTGCTCGAAGATTCAACGGTGCTGCATCTAGGAGTTAAAAAGTGAAAAGGCGCCTTTAAGGCGTCCCTGTAAACATAGCAAAGACACAGGATTCCCTATAATAGTTAAGAATCCAAACCTTGCTTGTAGCTTCTGACACGCATATTTGCAGGAATTCGACGCAAGTAGGCGCTAGAAAGCTGTGAACATTTTTTTAACTAGATCGAAAATGAGCCACAGTACACGTCTTCTAGTAAGCGCTGAAACGGCCAGTCTTCCAACAGCGGACACCCCACATTTAAATTAAACAATGTATGTCTTCGTCTTTTCAAAAGTTAAAGGTTAAATTAAAAGTTGGACGAGTCTTCTGACGTGCTCGACAAGAACAGCGCCGTGCGAACAAGCGCGCGGAAAGAGGGAAGGGGAGGGTGTGGGAAAGACGGCAAGGGGAGGGGAGTTTAAAACGGATAAACTTTGGTGATGATACCAACACACCAAAGTGGCAGCAGATTTTTATTTTTACGACTGCAGAACGTGTTGGTAGGACGAGAGAGAAGCTCCGAGCAGTTTTACCTTGTCAGCGCTCATCAAATAAATTTCATTTCGTTTGGAAGCGAAATTAAAGAGTGGCTTGGTCGGGAAAATCTAGCGACAGACAGGCACTAGTGTTTGAAATGAGGCTTCCATCCTCTTCTCCCACTCCCTCCTTCCCTCCCTCCCTCGCACAACAACCAAACCTCCTCAATTGGCCTTAGGGGTTTTTCGCATATTCTTTAATGCGAGTTTCTCGATTGGCTTTCTAAAACCAAAGCTGGTGCCGCCGTACTCCTGCCTCCCGCCTGCACCTGATGTCTGCAGTGAGCACAACTGGTAGTTACGAACGACGAGAGCACTGGGGAAGTGTGACGTCATAATGAAAATTAAACCATACTGTAGTTCTTTCTTATTCGTGTGGAGTAACTGTAACTAAGTTTATAGAAGATAATACCAAGATCGTACGTTTAACTTTGGTCATATTTTTGTTTTACGAATTATTGGTTAGGAATGGAAAAGAACAAGGCCGGGCATTGACGGCACCTATCCTATACCCGACCCCCACCCCCAAATAATTAACTCACATCGAAGTCCGTGTGGAAACACAGTCACACCAGAAGAACTTAATCTTAACCCAATTTATAGTGATTTAATTTAATTAATGGTACAACAATGTTCCTATAAATCGGAAAAAGTGCGATACGATAATCGACGGAATTTTTTATCGCGATATTGTCGAATTATCGATTATCGTACCACTCCCCTATTCTTGTCTCTTAAAACACGGCGTGAGTTGCGTATATCTTCACAAAAATTCTGAAGATAAAATGAAAGGAGGGACTGGCTAAATCCAACCGATCACAACAGAAATCCCACTCCTTGCTGTAGACACGTTACTTTATACTACCTCCAAACTATTTCATACGACGGACGATGTACAGAAGACCCGTTTAGCTCTTAGCCTGTTCCCATCCTGCCTTCATTATAGATAGCTTCCCTGCAAAACTTTGTCGTCGCTCAGATAGGCTTTCTTGACGGTGTTTTTGTAGCGGCTATCTGGTAAAACTTTTTTTCAGAATCTTTACTTATATATGGAACCATGAGTGTTTATATTGGGATGAGTTACGGTCTCTGGTAATCTGCGGCTGTCGTTAGGGGGGGGGGGGGGAGCAGACCAGTAAAGTATTTACATCTTACTGGATGGCGCCACCGTCTTTTTGGATGCAAAATAATGGAGGTCGTTCGCAAACGACGTCACGCAATTTTTGCCACTTTTTGGTTTCTTTTCCCCATCACAGTTTGTCACAACCTTTGAACCCCCCCCCCCCCCCCAAAAATTTCACTAACGGCGAACCCCCCCCCCCCTCCGCCTCAGTTGCCGATGAACAGGGTAACAATTTGGTAAAATTTGACGATATCTATTTTCGTGAAATTCTGAAATTAGTCCGAATTTATCCTAACTTCTGATGAATTTTTTTATTATTTATCCCGTCGTTTTGATATTTACTTCAATACATGTAGGACTTCCTAAGTTTACTGAGCCCCCTCCCCCCCCCCTTTCTCGAAATTTATTCCATGGATTCACCCGTCTTGTGTGGCGCCATATTTTGTACTGTTCCATAGAGCCTTAACCCATGAAGGGCACAAAAAGGCGCATGTAGAACTGGTGGCGCCCGTCAGACGCCATCCGTGAACTTAAATTTGGGCCCCTTACGTGTCAATGTTGATGGATTCTAGAGAACCAAACTCACCCCATCCTGTACACTCATGATATTGATACGACGGAAGATTTAGAGAAGACCCGTTTAGGTCTTAACGTGTTCCCATCCCGCTTTCATTATAGATCAGCTTCCCTGCAAGACATTGTTGCCGCGCAGGTTTGCTTTCTTGGCGGTGTTTTTGTAGCTGTTCAGTAAAACATTTTATTTTTTCTTCAGAATTTTGTATTTATTCAGGACGTACCTCAAACTACTGATATATGGAACTGACCAATGCTTGCCTATAGAGCAGTGATACGACGTAGTATTATTGTATGTAACTCTATGCTGGAGCTTTAATGGGTTAGCTGCAAGGGGCACTGCAGAGAGAAACAGAAGGGCGTCATACTGAAGCCCATGCTGTGAAGAGTGATTTCTTAGACCTAAAACGCGCGATTTTTGTTGTTGGAGAAAACAACGTTATTTTAAACCTAAGAAATCCGCTCGTCCGTTGTTTTTCCCTCCATTTTTATGTAGTGCACCTTGCAGTTATGCACTCCAAAACCCATACTGGTGCCAATATGGCGGCAAATGTCACTGCTCTATACAGTTTAATTTATCTAAGCAAATGTGTATTATATTTACTCAAAAGTATCATGTGAACCTATCAGTAAAATGAAAATGGTAATAATTAAAAACAGTTTTTTCTTAACCGGTTAAAACCAAATTACTGTTTTTATTTTCTCAGAACGAAACTGAACCGGAACACAATCCAGGACGGAAAGCCGTAATAGGCTGGAAAACTGTTTAATAAATACGCATGCAAACCTATTTATATTGCCTTCTGGACTTAAATGTTAGACTGCGTGAGCGGAGAATTTAACCGACTACCTTTGAAACCAAATGCCGAAGTCCTACCCCTACCTACGCCATACTAACACGGCTGACACGGCATACTGACAAGCCGTATCAGTATGGCTTACCGATAGGACTTCGGACTTTAGTTTTAAAAGTTTGGGTTCAATTTCCCTCTCGGGCATAATGTTAATGACATACAATAAGACGAAAGGGCAACGGAAATAAGTTTGCTTCCGTATTTATTGAATATTATCCAGAATTGAACCATAATCTGAACCCATTTTTGTCAGCGCGAATTATATAACTTCCTGATTTAAGTTATATAATAATATGAGGTTTGCTGACCATGAAATGAAACTGGTCATGGTAGGGATGACTAGGCCACTTAACTATACCATGCCATCAACTTAGTAATGTACGCGTATTTAGTTTATTTAGTTTCTTTATAAACGTCGCAAGGGATGCTGCCATAACAACCTCTGTCAGCAATATATTCCAAACCTTTATCACGCGGCAGGAGAAATAGGATCCTTTTTGGAATAAAGTGAAACCGTTTAAGTGGGTGTCCCTTGGTGATTCCACCACTACGGATAAAAAAGAAACGACCATGATTTACATGGCATTATCATGCAGTATGGAGTATGTAATGGCTAAATCAGACTTGAACCTTCGCAGCTGAAGGGTTTCGGCGCTTAAGACTTCCAGACGTTCACTGTAACTCGAATGGGAAAAAGCCGGCAAACGTTTTATCAATGAATGTTGTACATACATACTCGACATGATCAATGTCTTTAGTGAGACCGGGAGGCCAAACTGGGGATGCGTAAGGCCAACTGGGGAAGTCGGAGAGGTACTTGCTGCTGTAACATCACTCTAGAACTTCACGGCCTTTTTACGCTTAAGGTTACAGTGATTGCCTTTAGCCCTAACACCAGCAGAGCCATTCCCTTCGTTATTGTGCCCCAACAAACGAAACAATCACAAAACTTTCTTCGTACGTATACGTAGATCGTGGGAAAAACTTTTGCCATGTAGAAAATGAGAACCATAATTTTCCAGCGACCATTAAAAAAAAAGTTTTGTCCGTCTTTATTTATACTTTTTCACAAAACGCGCAGGAAACAAAAAACACAGAAAACACAAGTTGCCTATTTTCGATTGTTTGAGGCAGGCATGCACATGATTATATTCGCCCAATTGCAAAACTGCGCTTTCGCCCCCCTTCCCCCCCCCCCCACCCCATCCCCCCCCCCCCCACCCCATCCCCCCAACGTTGCAAGTAATACAACCGAACTCGAAAGCGTAACATCAAAATTGATTGCTATAGCCAACCAGTCCACATACCGGCCCAAACTTAGCTTGGGGTCATAAATCACTTCTGAATCACTGGACGCGGACGGACGGTCGGTCCGTTGGACGTAGAGACCTGCAAGGCCATCTATCTGCATTGAACTGCAAACAGACGGACCAACATATAGACAAACGAAATATTCGAGCATCAAAGAATGATAAAACGAAAAAAAGAAAAAAAAAAAAAGAACGGAACTATCCTTTCGTTCCGATTTTTGTTTTTAATGATGGTCCGCGAAAACAAATGCAAATATTACAATTGTCTCGCAGGCAGCAAGAAAAACAGTTACCGCTGACAAATGTAAATTTTTTCCGGTTAAAAAATATATAAAGTTCTGCCTGCGTTTTCAGTGCTATGCCCCTTGCCGAAAACGATGGCTGACTTCATCGGTAAAAGAAAACGTTGAATAGCACACTCTACTCCAGACTCGTCACTGTATATGTCGAGCACGGTGTACGATTTGTAATGAAGAACGTTATAGTCATGCATTGTCGTATAGAGCAGCGGCATGTGACGTCATATAGGCTACAAGAGAGATAGCTGCAAGGGGCACTAGATTAAAATGGAGGGTTAAACAACGGCACTTCTAGTCAAGGCAAAGCAATGCTTTGAGAGCGGATTTCATAGGCTTAAAAAAACTTTGTTTTCTCCAATCCCTTATGCTGCTAGGTTGTAATTGGAAAATAAAGATTCCACTTGCTTAAAAAATCGCGGGGGGGGGGGGGGCAAGGTGGTCTGATGGTTAGTTAGCACGACCGTCTCATTGGCCAGAGATCCCGGGTTCGAGTCCGGCCCCAACCACCCTTGGCATATATTCGGGAAGAGATGGGACCCTCTGATGTCTCATGCTCATGTCGATTGTGGCATGTAAAAAACCCCTTACGAATTTCCGATAGGATTTACCTAGCAAAATAGTCCATCTTTCCTTTTGGCTCTATGGTTAACGCTGGGTGCGCGTAAAACAACAAGAGGTAGGTAACGCCCCCTAATAAGTAAGGTTCTGGCATACTAAATGAACTTCTTTGCAGTGAGGGTAATCGAGCCCTGGAACTATCTACCAGAGTAGGTGGTATCAGCTCTGTACGTGGGCTCATTCCGACATCGCCTTGAGGAATTTAACCTGAGGCGCTTCCTAAGAGACCGGATTTCGCTGGTGAGAAAGTTTCGGAGAAAGAGAACATTTTTTTTTTTTTTTAAAGATTTCTTACATTTTTCTTGCTTTTTTTAACGTCGGACCAGGATAAGTGGCATTTCTGCCCTCCCGTTTCCCAAAACATTTACCATTTTGGTGTTTTAAACCTCTATTATTATATTATTATAACTGGTCAGAGAAATATGAGCATACAAATGAAATAAAACGGGAGTTTGAACAACATAAATACAGCCATAGCCGTTGGAAGTGTAGGCATTCACAAATTCCTGGTAATTCATCAAAAACCAAAACTGGTAAAAGGGACCGCCAAGTTCTTTCAAAGGAGTAATATCAACGCACCAAAATATTCGCCAAGTAAATCGCACCGACTAATTAATTGTTCGAAGGTTAAATGAAAACTAGAACATTGCTACTTTCGGTAGCAATGTTCAAGTTTTCATTTAATGTCCAAAGTATTAGTCGGTGCGATTAACTTGGCGAATGTTTTGCTGTGTTGTTATCACTCCTTTGAAGGACCGAACCATTTGGAACTTGGCGGTCCCGTTTACCAGGTTTGGTTTTTGATATGTTTTCAGTTTTCTTTTTATTCTGTATTAGACTCAACTCAACTCAACTAGCCCGCAGATAATAAAGTGCCACGTCAACAGTAGCTTGAGTGGTAATTTTTCTAATGCCGTATTTTAATTTCGT
The DNA here is from genome assembly GCA_023313725.1 of Lithobius niger. Classification (NCBI taxonomy): domain Eukaryota; kingdom Metazoa; phylum Arthropoda; class Chilopoda; order Lithobiomorpha; family Lithobiidae; genus Lithobius; species Lithobius niger. Next base: position 18,667 of record JAHWFP010207392.1, on the reverse strand, counting down.
ATCACTCCTCTGAGAAGCGTAGCCATTCTCAACTTAGTCGCCTCCTTATTAGTTTTTGGTTTTGATTTAATTTTTTTAAATTTTTTTTATTTAGTTCATATCAGTCATTTGTGAGACCGAGCCATTCTCAACTTGGTGGCCTCTTGACCAGTTGTTGGGTTTATTTTGATATTTTGTTTGTTTTCGTGAATTGGACGAAGACACAATTTCAAGACCTATTTTGGAATATCCGAGTGCCGTTTGGTCCCCACATCTAATTAGGGACATTTACCATGTCGAGTCGGTTCAGCGATCGTTCACTAATACCCCGTTCGGAGCTCATCTTTAACCCGCATATATCCGCATATATGTTGATTAATGCTAAATGCGCTGCGAACGGGGTGGACACATCCGAGGTAAAGAGGGTGTGTCAGAGTTGAACTAATCCGCCTTAGTTGGTGGATCGAACACGATTCGCTTCGCTTCACTTCACTTTTAGTGTGCGCTCCGGACACAAGTGTGGGTCGAATTCCGAATTTGCAACATTTCATCACCAGGTGGCATCGTGTTTCTTTTACTGTTGACTCAAATACGCCTCGCGATAAACAGGAAGCAAGCACTGATTTTCAAGGGGAGTTTATTCGAATGCCAGCATCTACTATTTAAAAAATTTAAAAAAAGAAACGATTTCCGGACGGGTGGCGCCACGGTGTGAGTGGTGGTACAAGCACGAATCCGTTCATTAAGCGACAATGGCGTGTTCTGGTGAGCGGCTGAGAAACTAACAACTAACCCGTTTTCGTCGTGCTTTCTGTCTTGCGCTCCGAACGGGATCTAGCCAACTAATCCGGATTCGACCCGCATGTCTCTCAATTCGGAATTCGATTCCGAATTAAAAGCGTGCGCTTCGAACGAGGTGTAAGTGTCTGTTGGGTCTTAGGGATAAACCGTATGGAGTCAGCGTAAAGGCTTTAAAGGCTGACTCGTTGGAACAGCGTAGGCTTAAATCTGACCTCAGGCTTACCCTATTCCCTTTTACATGATCTTTGCAGTGTTGATTACAGCCGCTTCTTCTTCATTAACTCTGATTGTAGGACAAGGGGCCATCCCTTTAAACTTACTGTCCAACCTAATGTGCGCGATTGTCGTAAGTTCTTCTTCTCGCATCGTGTTGTTAAAGTGTGGAATGGGCTTCCCACAGATGTGGTGACTTCGCCATCATTAGCATGTTTTAAATCCAGACTTGCAAAATGTGAGTTAATGAGGTATGTCAGGTGGGCTAAGCTATTTTTACTTTTTGTGTTTTATGGGTTTTTTTTTTCTTCCCCAACTTGCTTTTTATTGTTCTTTAACTTTTCTTTGGGCAGGTGTTAGTGGTCACCCATGACCCTTCGTGTTCCCTTTGCAAGCTCTGGTGCCTAAAATGCTTTTTATATTTTACATTTGGCAACGTTGGTTGAGATTTGTGAGGACACACTATAGTGCGTGTCTAGATACGCACGTCAGTACACACGTTGTCATTGTCCGAACTTTGGCCGTCCAATCAGAGACGATGCCGACAATACTGACAATGGTTATAACAATATTTTCGTACTTACGCGCCATCCCACGCCGTTCCCGTAAACCCCGAGGCTGTAAACCATAAAAGGTACGCAGTTCGTATCGTACTGCAGCCATTCCTCAAATTTCATAGCTGGAAGCCTTCCCGCAATCTCGGTATCAGTGAATAATCAACGTATGGGAATTAATGTGGGAATGAGCGGACTGAAGTACTAACTAGAAACTAGTAACACATTTGCAACGTTATTGAGGGTCAAATTTCACATTGAAAGCTACTTAGCTGATATTCCTACACAAGTTAATTTTTGTTCAGGTGTGTCATTGCTCTCTATTCTACCTCAATTTAAGCTTCTGTGTCACATTATTATTTTTCCCTCAAGTACCTGGAATGTGCCAAACTATGCTTCAGGTTATTAGACACTGACGCTATGGCGTCGCGCTACAATGGTTTACAGCCTTGACAATTGAATTGATGTGATGTTTGTTGCCTAACTTGGCGCGACACACTAGCGTGTCTCTAGATGTTGAACAAGTACCTCTTTCTTGTATTTTCTTCTGTCTGTTTGTGATGTTCCTCTCGTACAAGTCTGTTTGTGATGTTCCTCTCGTACAAACACTGGCTGAGTCTAGGGGATGCTACCTAATAGGCTACGTTATACTAGGAAAAAGGGTGTATCCTTCTAGTCCCCCGCATAGACTACAATTGATTACAGCGCGTGGGAGCCCCCCCCCCTACCCTGTATACTCTATCTTCGAGGGTCCAAAAGATTTATTGTCGAACGTTGGTGCCCGTACGTATGCAACAAAAGGGCGCCATGTAAATACGCTGTCAGCACCCCTTGGCTATTTGTTTACATCGTCATTGCCCCTTGACGACTGAGAGACCGTGTGTGTGAGTGTGTGTGTGTGTGTGTTGGGGGGGGGGGGGGGGGGGGATGTTGGAGCAAAACATAACAGCCATCGGACATTGGTCTCTTGCTGCAGAAGCCTCCCAAGGCAAATCCCGGCTCTCACTGAATTTTTTCTTCGATAGTTCGATCGCATTTATTTCTACAGTAAAAAAAAAATATATTTTATGATGTATAAATTTGAAGGCATACGAAAGGGAATTCCTTCTCAGCCTCTGAGGATATGGTCAGTGAAAAACAAGCCACTAAAATTTGCTGTCTACACAGTACTCTGTGCACGCGAACGAAAATATTTGAGACAACTTACACTTTTAAGATTATCAAGAACTGCAGTCCTTATGATTGTAAGCCTTACTATTAACTTCTATGTGTTAAATGTCAAACATTGAAACCCTATAGGGGCGAGGGATAATCGTCTAACTGGAAAATCACACAATTGGAAGAACGTATACCGTACAACAGTATAATGGAAAGTCGTCTAACAGGATATTCGTATAATGGAAAATCGTCTAACTGGAAATTCGTATAATGGAAAATCATCTAATGTCCCTGCCTCGCTCGCGCTACCGCGCTCGCTGCGGCTATACATATACCATCGGAAACCGCAGTTTAGACGTTTATCCAGTTAGAAGTTTATCCATTATACGATTATCCTTTATACGATATTCCGTTTAGATGATTTTCCATTATACGATATTCCGTTTAGACGATTTTCCAGTTTTATTATTTATGCAGATATTTGATAATTATCCCATTATACGATTTTAGTTACACGTTCGCCCGACGCCCCACCCTATAGTGTTCCCCAGGACTGACGATTAAAATTCGGTATTTGGGTTCGTGTTATACCTATATACTTCATTACGTACATTAAAGATTTTAATGACAACAATGTCCATTTCTTGTTGTTGTTGGTAGTCTTGATGGGATTTTTTGCCCTCACCTGGACACCTAACCGATTCTTTGCCTTCACATGTGACTACAAAATTCTTGTTGTTGTTTTTGTTGGGGAAATTTTGTTCTCATCAAGAGATCGAACCAATGAACCGATTTTCAAGTTTTATAGCGTTAAGTTTAGGTATAAACAAAGACTAAGGTCGTTTGCGCTATCTTACTTTGACTACAATATTCTTTTTGTTATTGTTGTTCTTGTTGGGGAAATTTTGTTCTCACCAAGAAATTGAACCAATGAACCGATTTTCAAGTTTTATAGCTTAAAACGTATGTATGAATATGGCCTAGGTCCTTTTGGATGCCCTTTTAATGTGACTACAATATTCTTGTTGAAGTTCTTCTTGTTGGGAAAATTTTGTAGTGCTTGCCCCTTGGCAATGTAGGGTTGGGCTGCTGTGAGGTCTCATTCGTCTATTTGGATAGAAAGGATATATTTTGGCATCGCCCTTTGAGTACTCACTTAGTTACGTGATGTCATCATTTGTGTTCTCTTTCTTACACAAGGTAGTCCACAAAAAAAGCTCAAAATGTATGGATCCAAACACATCCAATTTCGAAAAAGGGGTCCTATATCGCTTGAATTTTTTAAAAAGAGCTTTAAAAAACAAGACGCACTAGGCAAGGTGCACTGTCTCGAATCGAAAACTACGACCCACTTTTCGGAATCAGAATTGGATTTTGGATCCAGAAAATTGTCCTTATTTGCACTTTTCTTTTTTTCAAAAACTAGATGAAATTGTGGACTTAAAAAAAAAATAGAGTAATGATTTTTGTGAACCTTCCTGCATGCCACAATTTGCGGTTGGAAAAACAATGTTGAAACAATGGGGGAAAAACCTTGTTCGGCATTTCCTAAAAAAGGTCGTTGTCTGATGCGTAGTTCGCCCACGTTTTTGCCAAAGACAAGAGAAATGGAAAAAAGCTGAAAGTTGAGTTGCTACAGTTTACAAGGAAAGCATTGGCAAAAGACGAATCTCACACCACAATAGCAGATGCTCAGGATCGTACAAAAAAAAACGGAACGTCTACTTAAAAATAGAAATAAAAACCGTAATTAATGTGGAAAACAGGATTTAAAAATCAAACAAAGTACGAGTAAGAACAAATTGAAGGGGAAAAAAGGAGGGAGGAAATGTAGGCGTACTATAAAACAATGTAACCAAATAAGAAAAGTGTCTGTGTTAACTCATAATGTTAAACAGCTTTGCTAAGCCTGGGTTTTGATCTAATAACTACTTAACAAATGTTTATTGAACGATTTCAGTCCGGTAATAAGTTTAATTTCGGTAGGCAATGAATTAAAAAGAAATTACTATTCAGATAGTAACTACATTTGTGGAGTCTTTCCTTAGCAACCGTCGGTTGTACGCCGTAAAAAAAAAGGATTCATTCATAGCGTGGTAATCCGTCACAAGACGAGTAAAAAAATGAGAACCGTTTTTACAAAAATTAGTAAGGCTTTTCTGTAGACGTACTGATGGCGGATTGGCGGCATACCTAGCTGTTGATAAAGCTGAAAACGGTGGATGCGTTGCTTTTTGAACATAATCGTTCGTACAATTCGGTTTTGAAGCTTCATAACAGGTTCAATGGTGAACGTGTAGGTGCCACCCCGCATAAGACTGAATACTATACAATGGACTGAGCCACGACAAAACAAAACATTTTTTAACGTACTGCGTGAAACAAGTTTTCTAATAAAATTAATTTTGCACTGAAGAGCACGGAACCGAGTAGTTACAAAATTAATTTGGCCCTTCCAGTTAAGCGTACTACCCAGAGAAACGCCAAAGTATTTGACATCATTATGTTTTAATTTTCAGGCGGTTACACAATTATTGCAACTGGGATCATCTGTGAAGCACACTTCGTTTAAGAAAAATGTACATTTTTGTTAACGCTTAATAAATTGTCAGTAAACCGTTCTCCAATTCAAATAAAATCTTGCTTAGGTTTTTCAATTGTATTAGCAATGTTGCTATCAACAGTAAAAAGAGCCGTGTCCAACAGCAAACGAAGTAATATTTGAATAAGTCTTTATGGTTATAAATGTCGTTAGTGTTTATTAGAAAGAGTAGCGGTCCTTAAACACATCCCTGTGGTACACCTGTTGTTACCAATGCACTATCACTAATTTAATTGTGTTAAAATGTATAGTGCTAAATTTGAATGTGGAATAATTATTTTTGTCGTACAGTACAATTCGTAATTTCGGCGGCAAATCATACTTAGTACAAAATTTCGTTTGAGTTTTTTTAAGCCGTTTCAATCAAAACGCGCCAGCATATACTAATAGAGAAGCGAAACAGCCTATTGTCAAACGCCACACCGAACTATTTGTTCGCAACAGGGATTGTAACTGGATACGGCTAACACTCTTAGTGGCGTGAAAAAAAAAGGGGGGGGGGGGCCTTTTTGTGCCGACATCTGCTGGTGCTGAAAAGGGCCAGACTAAAAAGTTAGAAAGACGGCAAAAAAGACTGAAAGGAGCAGAAAGAGGCAGAAGAGGTGAAGGGAGCGGGCAAAATAAAAAAAAAATCCCTTGCGCCGTTTTACTGAAAGTTGCCCCTGTTCTTTCGGGGGTCTGTGCGCGCTACACTGTGATATTCTCACCAACACATAACCTTGGTACGGTAACTTAAAATCAAAAGGTTGAGCCCGTGGTTAAAGCTGTCTATTTCCTGTATGTGTTGAAATACCGAACTGCTTTAGTGCCTCTTTCAAATACCGCAATCCATGGAATACATTCGTGCTCACGTCGATTGTTACGTGTAAAAGATCCTAGGAATTACTAACAAAACTGTCCTTCTTCGTTCGAAGGTAACCCCGTCGTGTGTTGAAAGGGACGTTGATCCGAATATTTACCATTTTAGTCTTCTGTACAGCCGAAACAGCTGGGAGAACTGCAGCAACGACTTTGTCCGTCCGTCTGTCCGTCGCCTCGTACAACTCCAGAACGGTACCAGATACAGACAAACGGGTTTTGCCATTAGATTCAGCGACCAAGAATAAGTTTTAAAACACGGCAAATTAAAACATTGTTGCTTCTTTATTATAGATAATAGGTTTTCTCCACGTAACTTAATGCAATAATAACATTTGATCGTCGCATTTAACCACTACAGCATAACACACAACCGTAAAAACCAAAGGACTTCATCGACGACACACGTTAGCTTCATTTACATAGTGTTGACACTGTGTTTGCACGGATGAATAAGTACTCTCGAACCAAATTCTCAGCTGCCCTTATTTAATTAAAACGGCAGGTAAAAAATAAGTCTGCCTAAAAGTTGAAAATTAGGCCTAAATTCACGTTCCCACGGCACCCACACCGTGTTGCATAAACGAATAGGCGTCCCGTCGAACCCAATTTTCCGTTAGCTGCCACTTTCGAAAAATTATGCCTAAAAGCTGACAATTGCACCTAAAATCTAAAATAGGCCTAAAACATAACACATTTTAAACCGACAATTGTTATGGTTGCTGCTTTTGATTATATGATAGAGGTCGCTGTTGCAGTGCGTGACAGAGGTGTGCGCCTCAATATTTTAGAAAGTGGCGGAAGTGTACAGAAGACTGATAACAACAAGGAACTCGCTGCAGCCCCTTGTTTTTTCTCCATTCTTTTCATCATCATCATCAACCTGTTTCGAAAAACAATACTACGGCTGTTCAGTAGTATTGTTTTTCTTATTATCGAAGTAGACCTACAACGCAAATTCTATCCAAACACTATATTCAAACACTAAAGAACAGAGCCACATGCAATTCTGGTTACGCAACAGCACTACCTAATTTGGAAGCTACTTTGAGGTTTTTTCTGGGTAAATCCTCTTCCCCCATCCCCCCCATCCACTTTAATGTCTATTTGTAGAAAAGAAGCACTGAATACGATCGAACTGAAATCAATTTTAACGGTACACCGTAGGTGATTACCCCATTTAATCACTAATTCGTAAATATATCGAATTTCCTAATTTACCACTTACCCAAAAATCGGACACCCACCTAAAAATAACAGTAAATTGGCGCTTCATTACCCCTTTGATATCCGTTGCTAATCGTTAAAGTGAAGATCCTAACCATAACGACCCTGAATTTCCACCAACAATTTTCTCTTATCCCCTCCCTCGAAATATCACTTATTTTTCTCTCCCTCCGTGTTTCTTAAGACACCGAATCGTTTTTTTGAAGTAAATGCGCTGACCGGAAGTGGTTCCTCAATTGCGCACCAGATTAAACTGGCGCGATGGATGACGCCGGAAATTGGTACCGAGACTGACCAATCAGGTGGCCAGCGGGTGATTTCGGACCCCCCTCTGGCGATCCAAACCTTCTTAGAACTATAGAAAAGGCCTGACTCGAATTCCGTTTCTTGTAACTGAAAGGTTACCCCAATTGCCGGTTAGGCTATTATCGCCAATGGAGGACTGCGTCGTTGGAATAAAAACATCCGGATTTTTATGAAATCCCAACAACAAAACTATCTTTTTGGTAATCAAGTTTTGCCCGCCTTAGTTTTTTTATAGTATGTGCCTTTGGCAGAAGGTTAAATTGCTGCTACTGCGCAGGTATCGCAGGAACGAATCCCGTTTTGTTATCGTACAACGCGAGAGCTGAGTTTTATTTCAGTAGAGCTGACAAAAAAGGAATATACTTTTTACATTTGAACTCCTTTAGTGTTGGGCGTTATTAGACATTTTTCAGCCGGTGCGGGAACCAAGCTTTGAGTTTTGGTTTTGGAACCAAGCTTTAAGTTTTGGTCGGATAAACGTCAAATACATTCTGCTTGTATTTCGTAAGTGCCACGATATGAACACTAGACTTTAGGGGGGAAAAAAACGTTTTCCAAGCGTCATTCACAACTTTTTGTACCTGATTAAAGGGATATACCTCCCAGCGCCTTTTTTCTCGATCCTCCACATCAAGTACGGCCCCAAGGGTCTATTTACCTACCGTTAGTCTTTCCCTTGCTAAAAATCCGTTTTAAAATGTGGCGTCTAGGAGATTTTCTGTTGAATATTACTAACTTTATTTACGTTCGTCCCGAACATAAATGATGCATCGCGCGCCTACAATGACCTTGAAGTTTTATCTATGTGTGCGCAGTATTAATTTTAATCGTTTGCTAGTAATTACTATGAGATGAAAAATCTAGAAGGCTAATGCAGTAAAAATTAAAATTAATTATTCCAATAGATCGCCGAAACAAAATAATAAGACACTAGCCTAGAAAATTATAAATTGTGATTTTAAAATACGGGAATCATTCTGGTTTGTGACGACACAATCGTTGAATTGATTCTGTCTCGTGTACTATTCCCAAAGCCAACCGAGACAGCAGCTATGCGAGAAACGCAGCTATACCACCCCAGCCGACCTTGGCGCTGTAATTGCTCGGATGACGATCTGCGCGTAGCTGTAATTTGGCACGCGGAATGTTATAAGGCAGGCCGGATGTCCCTTTAAGAGTATTGACAGAAATAGTGATTGAGACAACGGGGGTTAAGGGCGGGTTTACGCAACGACAATTTTCTTGCTCACTAGCTTTTTAATTGGTTAATGCTAAATCTGACGGATGCTTCTCGCCTTTACCAGAAAATGCGGCTTTCGAGCTGTCTACACATAGTAACCATGGCTACAACGCGGAGCAGATATTCTTCTCGTGCCTCACGACACGACGTACGATGCGTGCTACATGACAGCCGCGTCGATTTATGACAACAAGAAAACAATTTTTACCCCAGTACAATCCGAACTCTGGCGTTCGATGGTTTGTCTTCGATTCAATAACCCCGAAATGGTCGCCATGTTGGATTTTGAATTCTCGCTGCGGCGAGCAGCTACTTAGGGCACCTTTACGCAACCATTCGCTTTTGCATTCTCGCAGCTAGAACCTAGAAATCACCTCAAATTCCAACATGGCGGTGGTTTTATGTCTGCCGCCTCGCAACGAACACTGCAAATAACGTGAGTTCAGAAGCGTTTGGGAAAATTGTTTCGTCATGAGGAATTCATTATATTATTGGTACGGATTATAAGACTGCTAGTATTTACTCAAACGATGTCGGATTTAGATAATCCATTTAGCGTTGTTACCATGTCAATGTCACCTTTGCCATCGCGATTGAGTTCTTAGCTACGAGAATGCAAACGCGAGTCGCTGAGTAAACGCGCCCTTATTCTACCGTCGCCTGATCACTGCTAGCAGCTATTCTTCGAGCGAAAATAGCACATTTTAGAAATAGAGTGAAATGGCAACAATGCTGTAGCAAATGTTTAATATTACTGTTGCACTTTGTTCTTCATCCTAGGTTGTAATTTATAATACGTTTAAAGTGTAACGTATTGCTATATTCATTCAGTCGAAACTGGAAGCGTAAATAAATAACGGTTGACTAGCAAATGCGAGCGAGAAAGTCTCGGTGCCTAACAGCGCCCTTAGGGCACGTTTACGCCACCACCCGCTTTTGCATTCTCGCAGCTAGAAGCTAGATATCACCTCAAATTCCAGCATGGCGGCGGTTTTATGTCTGCCGCCTCGCAACGAAAACAGCAAATAACGTGAATTAAGAAGCGTTTGGGAAAATTGTTTCGTCATGAGGAATTCTTTATATTATTGGCACAGATTATAAGACTGCAAGTATTTATTCAAACGATGTCGGATTTAGCTAATCCATTAAGCGTTGTTACCATGGCAATGTCACCTTTGCCATCGCGATTGTGTTATAGCTGCGAGAATGCAAAGGCGATTCCCTGCATAAACGCGCCCTAAAGCCCTAACCAGACTGGCTGCTTGCGGCTGCACGCCGACGTAGTATGGTTTAAAAAAGACTTCAATATTCGTCTTTAACGCAACACCAACCACACGATTGCTTCAATGTTGACCTTGTAGGCACGTAGTTACGCATAGCTTCGCACGAAATTTTCTTCTGTCTGGAGAGGACTTTAGTGTTCCATGCGCTAATTCCAGATCCCAATACTATTGTGCTTCTGTGTTACCCTAAATTTGTTAGCCGAATGTCGTTACAAGACAGTAGCAGTTGAAATGTGAATTGCTAAAATCTACACAAACCGAAAAAAAAAGTGCCTTTGCTCACTTATAGTGGCATCATCTTCGCGCACCGCGGTTTCTTCGTGAATACACGAAGCACCTTAAGTACAGCAACTTCAGTTGTCGGTAGCCCATAATAATAGTCTGCCAACCATACGGTTCTCTTGTGTTTGTGCTGCCCCCGAACGAGCGAGGAGGGCTTAAACAATGCGTCTGACTTGAGCCCTGGCGCGAAGACATAAACAGGTCCGCATTCGGAAAATTTATATTGATGTCTGCATTCGGAACATAAACATAAATTTTGGTTCGCGAGTGTGCAAAGCCATTGGTCTCAGGCTCCGCGCGGTATGACGGAAGGGAGACCCGAGACCCCATAATCCAGACGCACCTGAGAACGCATTACGACGAGTTGGGAACGTGGGGGGGGGGGGGGAAGGGGGCTTAGGGCCGACGGGGGCGGGGCTCGTCGGCGGGGGAAGAGAGAGAAGTAGGTGCCGGTTATATCGCAAGTAGCTATGTTCACGAAACCAGAATTCGAAAGAAAAATAAGTCTTAGGTATGAGAACTCGAAATGGTACTTGAATTTCGAGCACTTAACCGCGACCTGCTTGCCTGCCTGCACTTTGCAGCCTGACAATATTCTGGAGTTTACATTTCGTTTTGTTTCCTGTACCGTTGTTTTTTTGTTGTGTTTTTTTTTATTTTTATTTTTTGTCCTGTGCTCTTGTTGGGTTTGAAGGTTTGCCAACACTATCGGAGTTGTTTGCTGGTTGTTGTTTTTTTTAACTTGATACTGTGGGAGGATGGAAGGGAGCAGAAAATTCTGCAAAAGCAATGAGGATGATGAGATATTAAAGATCAAATTTGAGGATAAAAATGAACCTAACCTCAGCAAGGATAATAATTGCATGAGCATTCAAATATTAATTCAAATATTATTACACATTATAGCATTCAAATATCAGTAGCTGGGAGGCTAAAAAAAATAACTACGTAGAATGAATTAAACATAACGAATTACTATTTTAAAGTAAAGCAGCTGACAATTTTAAATTGCCCTTATGGTAAACTAATTACGGCAAAATGACTACGAGCTCCTTATTTTTTTTAAACTTTTACCAACTAACTTAAAAAAATAACTGCGTAGAATGAATTAAACAAGCAGGTATAGACACAGAGATAGATTGTAAACTAAACATATGCAAATAACGCACAAACATGTTAATATTTCTAACCGTAGTACGACTTTATCTGAATAAACTCTGGGTGGATTTCAACGATTTTCCCTATACTATGTAAACTTGCAAACATTATTTTTGCTTTTTAGATATTTTCTTATTTTCACTTTAGTTGTTAAGTAATAGTTAGGTTAGTGATTAATTATTTATTAGTTTAGTGTTGATTAGATAATTTGTATGCATTGTTGTATAACAATTGCACTTGTGCTTCGTGTTACATTTAATAAATACATTTTTAAAAAAGGTTAACCATGAAAATCGAACATCTATGCATGGAGCAGTGATAAGTCATGCGTTAGTTTGTTGTAATTGTTTCTAACACTTAAACACTGTTTTAAACATTAACCACGAAAATCAAACGTGTTTGTACTGAGCAGTGCTTCAGCCTTGAGTTTGTTTGTTGTAGTTTCTAACTCTTATGACAACTGTTTTAAACGTTAACCACGAAAATTAAAAATCTATGCTCTGAGCGGTGCATCACTCTTTGTGCTTATTTGTCTTTTAATTGTTTCTAACACATGTAACAACTGTTCCAAACGTTAACCACGAAAATCAAACGTCTATGCACTCAGCAGTGCTTCAGTCTTGCGCGGTAGTTTGTTGTAGTTGTTTCTTAAACTTATAACAACTGTTTTAAACATTAGCTATAAAATCAAACGTAGTTGTTTCTATAATACTTAAAACTATTTTAAATGTTAACCATAAAATCAAAAGTGTACGCACTGAGAGTTCCTTAAGTGTTGGTTTAGTTTGCTGCAAGTATTTGTAACGCTTAATAAAAAAAAAAACCCCAAGTGGCGCTGTAGCCGTGTTTAATTTTCTGCAAATCATGACGTCACGTAGGAATGTTTTCTGGAAGTGGGATGCACAAATTTCAGTCCATTTAAAGTTTTTATTTTATTTTATTTGTATGGTGAAAACAGTGAACCTACTGAACACGTGTATTTTAGTGAATAATTATGTTTGTGTCTGAAATTTTTAAGGAGGTTGGAACAACTGAAAACACAACTAACAAGCAACATCATGTTAACTTTTCCAGCCTTTGACAAAAAGGCTAGCAATTAAAACAAAAAGCAAGATAAATTTAACATAATATCCCCCCTCCTCCTCCGTACTCATATTTCCTTCTCATCTTCCCTTTCCACCTACACTCGCACAAAGGGGGGTTTTAGAATTTTATCGTTTCTATCAAACGCTGCTAATCTCCGTGAAAAGATTGCGAGGCAGAAGGAAAGCGTTCATTAAATCAAACGGGGTTTCTCGTCTTCGTGGAGCACCGCTATAAGATGGAGGATCCCCACAACCCAGCCATCTCAGGCTTTCTCATCTTGCGCGAGCGATGCGGCCAGCCAAGAAAGCGTTTATGGAAATTGTTTTAATTTCGGGTTTTCGAGCATTAATGGGTGCAGCGAAGCGAGGCTTTTAAGTGACGCTGCACAAATCAAGAAAACCAACATGTCACGTTTTAAGCGATGCAGCAGAAAGCTTTGCTCTCCCAGTTAATGACGTTCATACGCAAGAAGGAGCAAGCGTTAAGCGTGTGCCTTGCCGTTATACTCCAACGCACTGCAGTGAAGCCGTGGTGGACCAAACAAGGGGCAGCAAAGTCGTCAACCGTCTCTGATTTCCCTTACTCGGAGAGTTTGTCGTTATTAAACATTCTCGACAGGTTAAGCCGTACGGATTTAAGTTTCTTGGATGTGTGTATAATGCGTGGATTAATATGACGACCAAGAAATATGCGGAGGTTTAAAACAATTATTTTTGTTTCGTTTTTCTTTTCATAATGCTCTAAGAAAAAATGTGCGGATATTTGCTTTCCGAATTACTTCTCAGAATAGAATGGCTTCATGCAAACGGGGCGTAAGACAAATTACACAACCAAAAACTCCATCTGACTTCGTAACTGTGATAACAACAAAAAAATGGGAAGGACAACTCGTTTTCCAAAGCGTTAGCATAATATAAATATGAGCTGAAGGTTTGTAGGAAATTATTTTTCGACAATAATTGTAACTTTCCAACATGTTCAAATAAATTGGTCCAGCAAAATGAACAGCCAATGAGATGCGAGAATCAGTAAAAATGGCGCGATTCGACTCAGTGACGTCATACATAATGTAAGACGCGTTCAAGTTACGAAAAAATGGCCGATGCCTTGCCGATGTATCTCGTAAAAATCGCGCACTGTTTCTCGTGCTGCTGCGTAGTATGAGTGGAACAACCCTACCAAAGCTGAACATAATTAGGCCTATACTAGGCTTAAATAAAAAATAATAATAATTAAGAAATGCAAAAACCGACCACAATTCACTAGAAAAAAATATCTTTTTTTTTTTGCGTTAAAAAAAACTGTCAAATAAAAACATGTAAAAACACTGAAAACGTAGGTGCCCGTTCTGGTCTTATCAACACACTCAGCAGAGCACGGTATCTAGCTAACAGTGGTCTGATAAATTGTTAACACCACCATAAACATTACGTATCTAGTTTAGGGTTTCTGCATGTTTTTATTTGCAAAAGTTTTTTTTTTTCTCGTTGTGGTCAGTTTCTGCGTTTTCAAAATAAAGCTCCTACTACTACAATTACGTTGTGTTTACCAATTAACTATATTGGAGAATGGGATTGTACTAATCTCCTTTCTAATAACCCCTGCCCCCGATTCTTGTCAAGCCGTCCACCAATACGTTGCGGAATCTGCGGATCTTAAACCGAAAAATTACGTGTTTACACACTATTTATTTGTTTTGGGGGTCTGTATAAGGAGGGTCTGAACTGTTGACAGAAAACTACGATTCAGTTCCGGCCTAAGCGGAAATAGGGAGGGTTACTGTTGAAATTAATTTGCAAAATTTTTATTTCAAACAAACGTATCAAAGATGCCAAATATCGCCAGGTGTAGTGTTGCCGTCGGAAAAAACGAGACCTTTAATTTTAAATTCTATTGACTTCTCGTCTCGACTAAAATAAATATCGTCTCGTCTTCTTGTTGCTGGACTTTCTAGACTCTTTTCCTCGACTTTTTCCTTGCGATGAGGTTATGAATGATGAATACTCGGTTTTTACCGTGAGCATTACATCGGCTTCACGTTATTTGATAGTTAGTAACTTTTCACAGGAGGAGGTGGGGGTGGATAAGTAGGCCAAAAATTTCAACTATCTCGACTTTATCTCTAAATTTTATTTCACGCTTTTTACCTCGACAAAAAATGTGAAATAAAATTTAGAGATAAAGTCGAGATAGTTGAAATTCTTGGTCATCTCGTCTCGCCTTCCAGCATCTCGACCTCGACTCGACTTGCAAACGGACTGTCTCGACCTCGTCTAATCGAGACGAGACGAGGGTCGAGTAAAAGTCGAGATTTCCTCATCTCGACGTCAACACTAGGCACGTGTGGAAACCGGGAAGATTAACCTAAGATGTACACCTAAAATAAAACTTGGTTTAAACCTATGACTGGATCAAGATTTCTTGTAGCCTAGTGCACGAACAAACTAACAAACAAAGCCAAAAATACATGAAAAGTTGACACTTATTCGCTTCACTGATATTATTAAATGAAATTATTTGTAAATCCATCGTTAAAAAACCGTGTTAGCAGTAACTTCACACAAACATGGACTGATATGTAAAATAAAATAAAAATAGTCTCAACTATATACGATAATGTGAAACAAATCATTGACGATGAAAATATGATAGCATTTAGTACTTATTACCCGACTTCTTTATTTTTCATTAGCAGGTTGGCTTTGTTTTGGGTTTTTTTCACTTGTTTCTTCAAAATATGTGGTGTTTTGTGACTATTTGTGAGATATTAACATATCTCAAAATGTTACGTTACTCGGCCGAGCGAGAGGCGCTTTCCGTTTTTGTAAAATATGTGTTGCGTTGTATTGTAAAATATATTTAGAATACTTTCCACTAACTTAATGATTTCTACCCTAGCCGTGCTCCACTTATACGAATTCTTCCCAGTGCTCTAAATCCAACACTCTCCTCTGTGAACGCGTCTGGATAGCTCTGCCACCGTCCACGAGATTTGCTGTAGAAGTGTTAATATCTGACGGAGTTGTTTCAAATCGTGAAATTGGCAGGAATAGTGGTTTTTTTTTTTTTAATAAATAAACTCAAATCACTGTATATTATATAACGGAAAGAGGAAAACATTCCCAACAGTGAAAATCATACACTAACGTAGTACAGTAAGCCACCTTTATGCACTTACGTTTCGTCGGAATGGCATGACCAGGATTCGAACTGGCTACCGGATTCGTCCCCAGCTCACCGACATAGCGCCTTTATCGCCATGACAACTCTGCCACTGGCATAAAGATGACTCACTGAACCCGTTATAAAGCCACAGCAGTGACTTGACCAAGTAATCTTACGGTCGTGGCAGAGGAGAAGATACAAATAAATAGAAAGATTCAACGAAAGAGCAAATAAATAAAAACAAATCACAGTGATTATACAAAGGAAAGCGGAAAAGGAACGAAAATCATACACTAGAAATAACGCAGTACAGTAATGGAGCCCTATAGTCACTGCTGTGACTTTATGACGGGTTCAGTCAGTCATCTTTATGCCATTGGGACTGTTCGCGGTTTGGCCTGTTTTCCTCTTACTATAAAGGCTAACTCGGTGTTTAGTAGGTTGTAAGGGAACCCGATTTTTAAGGCTAGTTGCCCCCAGCACTACATGAACAGCATACAGCCATTTGCCATAAAATACCATAGTGAAATTCTTTCAGTACGAAGAATGTTGAAAACAATTAAAAATGGTAAAAAAAAAAACCGCCATATATATATATATTTTTTTACCATTTTAATTGTTTCCAGCATTCTTCGCACTGAAAGAATTTCACTATGGTATTTTATGGCAAATGGCTGTATGCTGTTCTTGTAGTGCTGGGGGCAACTAGCCTTAAAAATCGGGTTCCCTTACAACCTACTAAACATCGAATTAGCCGTCCAGCGGAAAAACCTGAATATCTCCGAA
This sequence comes from Lithobius niger, assembly GCA_023313725.1. Lineage (NCBI taxonomy): Eukaryota > Metazoa > Arthropoda > Chilopoda > Lithobiomorpha > Lithobiidae > Lithobius > Lithobius niger. The sequence continues at coordinate 1,969 of JAHWFP010207392.1, read as the reverse complement.
AATGTTTGGGGTAGGAATTGCATCTTCGAGCTCGTTTCCTTCATGCGCTTCCTTGTCATGAAATTTCAATCAAATCAAAACAAAATTGTGAACTTTATCGTGTCCCAAACAGACAAACACACAGACTGACAAACCGAGACACAAAATGCAAATTCAGTCAAGTATTCGACCTCTTTCGGTCGGCCAATTATCGGTTATAATACCAAGTACTTCTATGAAATTGATAATTGTGTGTTTTAGCACGAAACTCCTTTCCAGGTTTAATTTCCCGGGACCAAAGGACGTGGTTTGAGGTGGGGGTGACGTGAGGCTTAATGGCGCGTCGACAGCTAGGTCGAGGGAAATTTGATGGAAAAAAAGGAGTCTAGCGTTAAAACGCATAAATTTCAGATTTCATTAAAGCACTAGTGGTATTCGGTGTGAGAATGTTTGTTTTCTTTCCGCACAACGATTCCCCCAAAGTAATTTTTACGCTTTCGATTTCGATTTACGGTTTCGATTTCGATTTACGGTTTCGATTTCAATGTGCCTACTTCGTCGTGATTTTTTTTTCAATGAAAGTCGAGCGTGGTGTTCGTTTTGGCCTAACAGAAACAAAAATTCGTGACAAAATTGTCAACATCAAAGCGCTCCATTATTTAGACAATCACCAAAAATTTGGTTATGCCTCTCTTTTGTCTATACTTTCCAGCTCTCAGATTTAGACTTTCGTCTGGTTTCGTAGGATTTCAGCTTATTCATGGACCCAGTATTTGTGAATTTGCAGTGGTTTTTGAAACTACAGTGTCCATATCCGACGAACAGACTGGTACCACTTCAAATAGGTTTTCAACCACGAAAAAAAAAAAGAACTATTAAAACGAAAGCTTGAAATCAGTCAATTAACAGCCCTGTCGTTCGAAAATTCCCACCGGTCTCGCGCGGATGTTTCGTTTGGAGTTTTGTAATTTGCACTTAGACATCTCACTGTCATGCCGCTTCATTCTTGCGTTGATGAGTTATGCCGCTCTTCTTTTTACTGTTTTGCGTTTTCTAAGTACGCGGTATTTTAAGACATAAACACGAATTCAGGTCGTCCATTTTGAAGACTTCTTCACCTCCTCCCCCGCACAACCAGCCGTCATTTCCGCATGACAGTATTCGTGAATCGGCCAGCTATTGTAGTGGGAGCGGGAGAGGGGTTTGGGGGGAAGAGAGATGATGGGTAGATGCAACGGCGTCGCAGCATTATCTTGCGGACTATTTATTTTACGAGTGGTTCCGTAGACCCAGGGTGATTAGTGCGCATGGGCAAATGAAGTGCCCGCCATCCTTTGTGCACCAGTGCGCATGCTCGCGCCTCGAGCTACATTTGGCCCATTAAGACGAGTCGTGAATCAACCCCCAGTGAATGACGACGATGAAATTTTGTTCGAAAAAATGTGGAATTCGGATGTTTTATGCCTTATACGTAGTTCTTCATTCTGCACTGCGATGCCGAATGATTTTAGGAACTTTCGGCGTAACGCGGAAGCAGCGACCGGTGTCGGTTTTTGTTCCGTGCTGGAGCCACCGTGTATCGCAGCATTGTTTCTGGGTACTGTGTACGACTGTATTGTGTTTCAAAAGTAAATGCTCTGCATACTTTTGTAATAAATCGATCATGTGACGGACTTGACTCAGAAATGGTTGCACTGTTCCGCCACTGGTCCAATATGGTCTTTCTGTTACAACTGCAAATGTTTCCTTAAAGTTTTAGTTTATTTTAAAGATAGTCACTTACGCAAAACCAAAAATCGTCCAAGTTCCACTATTCAAACTTGCAAATTTTCGACCATATCTACTGATAGCCTTCTTCACGCAAGAGTCACGAGACTTCCACAACAACAACCACCAACGAACTTTCTTCTTAAGGCAAGAGTCATGAGACTTGCACAACAACCACCACCAACGAACTTTCTTCTTAAGGAAAGAGTCGTGAGACTTGCAC
>JAHWFP010207389.1:20254-33276 GCA_023313725.1 Lithobius niger | reverse complement strand
GTCGAATTTTCTTCTACTATCTACAATGTTCTTAAATTTCCACTGTCAACCCCATTTGCAAATTTTCAGATTCCCCTATTCCATTCACATGATCGTCAAAACGAATCTGAGGGTCTCCTTAGATTGAACATGTCATTAAACCCAGGGCCGTAGCGAGGTGGGGGCAAGGGGGGGCAAGTTGCCCCCCCAACTTTTTCTAAGTCGGCAAAAGTCGGCAAAATTTAATCACGTGTGGGTCAGAGAAATTACACCGCCAAAGTTACCCTTTCCTGCAAATTTTCTCTACAGATTTTTGTGTACAATTAAAAAAATGGAATAAATATTTCCGACAATCCGACTAATATTTAGCGTATTAACCGACTTTCCGACTAACTTACGGCTAAAGGTGGGGTGACCTTATCTGAGAAAGCATGGTTTGATCTAGCTTAATCCCTTTACCTCTCCCTTCGTATTTAGGTTTCCATAAGTTGACCTTGACTGCATATTAAGGCATAATGAGAAATCGGGAATTCGTTGCTTCCTCCTGCTGAAAGAGGAAATAAATAATTCTGGAAAAACTCCCCCCCCCCCTTCCCGAATCAACCTGTTGCGAACTCACTGTCGGTAAACCGATAACAGTCAGTAAGTCACTTAATGTCATTTACACGACCGTCAAAATGAGTACGGGCAATGTTGGCACTGATAGAAAACCAAGAATGCACTGCATGTGCACTGGAGTGCACAACCAGGAGTGCACTGCATGTAGTTTTGACAACGATTACCGTAACAAGCGTTGCCATGGCGGCAGAACGGTCCTAGTCAGACAAACTGATGCTCTGTCAAACCCCTTCGAGTTAGATGGAGCAGAAAAAAGGTGAGGTAGTAAAAATTTTTTCAACCTTAAACAGTTGGATACAAGTTATAATTTGTCCTAATTATAGCCGAATCAGTTAGTTTAACAGCCAACCGAGCAATTAGGTATTGAATATAAAAAAAATACGAGGCTAACACTAACAGCTACCCTAGAATAAAAAAACTTTTGACCACAAAAAAATCCATAAAACATCTGCCGACTCTAGCTAAAAAAAAATGTTTGAACGTTTTAAGATTGTTTGTTGAATACTGCAGAATAAGGTTTCTACAGTTTGCTCGCGTCGCATACGGAGAACTATCTCAACGATAGGCTTGGTTAAAATACCGAATTTGTATTCATAGCTCTACATTGCTGCTAAAAGAAGCAGCTTTCATGGAATGCCGACTTACAGTAAATTATTCTTGAGTTATATCGTGATATTCGAAAACAGTAAAATTTCTTCTCTGCGTGCTGTTAAGTTGAAAATGGTCGTAATATTATAAAGGTTGGAATGAAAAAAAAAAGACTGATTGGTGCTAGACTACAGAAACGAAACAAGATCTTATTTTTTTTTTAATAAATCACTACCTTTTCATAGTTAAAAAACTAGCAGTAGGTCATTTATACAGGATCCAGCGGTCTTCTAAAGACACCGTTAGGTCCAACCCTCCCTTCCCCCCTACAAAAGAGAAAGGAGCAGTTAAAAAAAAAATTAGCAGAAATAGAAGAAAAAAAGTAATTCAGCAAAAGAACTAGCCGAAACACATAGAAAAAGCACTGTATTTAGTAGGTAACTTCTTTAATGAAACGAACGTGTGATCGTGTGTTACCTTTTATTGATAAAGGCACCTGCAAGGTGCTTCCTGCCGTGCAAAAATCAGTCCCTCGTTAGTCTAATATTCCTTCATATCACTCCACTTTGCATTTGTGTGTACCTTTCTACTACGCGAACTGGTTAAAGATTTTCTACAGAATGTAGTTTCCTTCAAAGTATTGTCACAGCCAAGTAGGGCTGCGTCGGGCAGATTATCGGGTGCGGTTAACGCTCGCTAAAACCATTTGACCCTTTGGAGCACCTGCCATTTTTCCTATGGCCTTCATGAGACTTCACTAGGGCTGAAAATAAGGGATAGTGTAAGTTTATGTGCGTGTTAGGTGAGTGGGTGAGAGTGAGAGTGGTGGTACCCCTGTTCAAAAGTCTACGCAGCCGTAGCAAAAAAAATAAAAAATTTCCTTTGATTTTTTTGGTAAATCGGCCCCCTCTCAGGCCAACTTTCTATATTCGCCCTTAGTCAGGGCATGGAAATTAGTTTTTTTGTTTTTAAAAAAGAGTTTTTCCTACGGTTCATATATTTTCTTTCACTTTTGTGGAGCCGAGAAATGTCTAAAAACATATTGTTTGAAGCCAAGAAAGGTCTTAGAATGTCTAAAAATCCGTCAGCTTCCGGGGCTTCGCCCCGGACCCCACTGGGGGAGCTCACAGCACTCCCCCAGACCCCCTAGCTGGAGGGGGTGAGTCGGCAAATTTAAGCAAATTTTGAAAGAAAAGTCGGTAAATTTTGCCTCTCTGCCCCTCCAACAAAATGCCCTTCGCTACGCCCCTGATTAAACCGTACATATAATTGTACGCCACAACAAAAATGATGCCATGTTCTGAGAGCTGTCTACTACTAGCATGTATACAGTTTGTGTGGCGGCAGTATACACATGCTTTCTGCAATACAATGTGTTCTGCCGCTACACAAACTGTGTACTACTAGTACACAACTTGTGTGTTGGCTGTGCTGGTACTCAGAGATATTTTTTGTAAAACAGAGCATTTTCACAGAGGATTTGGCCAAGTATTGCCTTTAGAAGTACCTAAAGAATGCTTAGCAAACTTACGCTAATGCAACTCGTAGGCCTAATCACACAAATATAGGCCTAACTGCATCATGGCACCATCAATAAAAGTTGCAATAACTATTTTTTGCTTGCCAGAAAGATGTTCTTTAGCGCTTATCATATTTTGACACGTTACTCTTGATCCTCAAGCAATTTGACTGCACATCAAAAAGTTCCTCTACCTTAGGGTGTCATTCTTTTTGAAGATTTGGTCATTATTTCATGGGAATCGTAGAAAAAAAACTTTAATACAGTTTGAATAAATACTTCCGAAATATCATACATTTTTATGAATTTCTCTGCTGAATGAGACTCGTGTTGTAAAAATCCTTCTACTAATCGTAGTAAAGCCTAGCAAATCATTGTGTGTGGCCGTGTTTTAAGCAGTGATGGCACTGTTTTGAAGCATACACGAATCTGATACCCACCTTCAAACATAAAAATATATTTAGTGTCCTTGTAAATTCAGAAAAGCAATTCTCATCCTGTTCACGTCATTCAGTAATACTGTGAAAAGAAAACAGCTTATATTCATTTAACAAACTAAATCAGTTTTGTTTTAACAAACTACATCAGTGGCACACAAGCTTTTAAAATTTCAAAAGACTGCTCCAGCAGGATCGGAAAGACCAGGCACAACTTCGCTTCCAATGTCAATTTCAATACCTACGTCACCACTGGTAGAGTCGCAAATGTTTCTCTGGACGGCTAATCGACGAGCATCGTGAGTTTTGATGTGCTTACTGAGATGGTCACTTCGCATAAATCGCTTTCCACATTCTGTGCATGCGAAGCGCTTTTCGCCGGTATGCGTTCGCAGATGGCGTTGTAGTTCGTCGGATCTTGTGAAACTTTTTCCACAAAACAGCCAGTTACACACAAATGGCCGCTCACCGCTGTGCCAGCGTAGATGCGCCTTCAGATGTGATGTTTTACCATAGACTTTGCCACATCCAGGTACGTGGCACAGATGCATTTTTTTCTTATTGAGTCCTGTGGAAGAGGCTCCTTCCGTGCAGTTCGGGCAGCGACAGCGACGGCAGCGGCGTGCGGTGACAGAATTCTTCCCTAACAAAGATGACGCCATGCTGTTGAGCTGAGATGTTAAGTCCGGAGTCGTTGATGACGTCACTGATGACGTGGGTGGATAGAACAGCTGAGGTGGGTAGCTGCTGTAAGGGTGCGAGTGGGGGTGAGAGTACTGATGGGTTAAAGTGTTTGGCTGCAGACTCCACCACGGGATGGCACCACTGTCGCTACTGCGATCTGTGTTGTGATGTTGGTGTTGATGCTGAGGTGGAGTGATGGCTTTATCTAGAGGTGGTGTATGTGCCAGGAGTGGACTTCCGGTTCCGTACTGGGGTTGTGGAGGCATTGGGGCCGACTGAGGTGTTGAAACCGGAACTGAAAATAAAAAAGAAAAAGGTCTTTTACAACCTGAACCACTTTTAGGAAATAGTGACCATCATTGTGTATGTCATTGGCATAAACGCCTCTGTGGGATTTCTAGGCTTTGAGAGGTGTTGAGACAATGTTACCCAAAAAATTACATGGTTAAAAAAAACTACATGTAAAACATTAAAATTTGATGTTCGAGATGCCAATAAGCTTCTCCGCAATGCTTTTCATTTTTTTTGCAGGTGGCTGCCTCCTGGACGGACCGTGTTTGGTCGCTGCATCCCGTGAGGTTAAGCGGACGATTCTCGTGCATTGTCACGGTGCACGTTTCCAAACCAAATAAGAACATTAGGATTGGTTTGGAAACGTACACCATGAACACTCCCGAGAATAGCCTGCTTCACCTCACAGGAGGAGCGACTGCAGAAATCAAACTCATAATGCTTACGATGGCCGCCGAGGGAGGGAGCCACCAGGAAGCAAGTGCAGAGCTCTGCCGAGAAGCAAAATTCCAAAGATAATGGCCTATAGGCTTCTAAAACAGCCTTAAGCTCTTAAATCAGTAAACTTGATTAGGAAAACACCAGGTTCTGTCTCATAAATGTGTAGAAACTGACTATTTTTATGTGCCGCCCAAAAATTTCACATAAAAATAGTCCTTTGTGCACATTTATGAAACAGAAACTGGGCCCCCTCCTTAATAAATTTTATTAATTTAAGAGCTTAAATACACAAATTAATTTTTAAAAATACAGCCTGACTTGTGTAACATTTACAAGCTCTTCACACTGAACAAGTGCTTATAAATACCTGCGTGTTCGTATTTAGGCTGTGGGGCTCAACGCAGCCAACTCCACAGCACCAGATTCTTAATTAGTAAAAGCTACGTTAAGACTGAGAGGCGTCTACGTTCCAGCCATTACGAGAATTGTTGTGGAGAATGGAAGCAGAACACCAATTTCTACCCTGTCGGCCTTGGTTTGAAGAAGCCATCTTCTTCGCTTCAAGGTTGTGTTATCACTGTTGCACACGGAATGAATAATTGTAAATCAGTGTTTATTTCTTTTTTTTTTTATCTTTTAAATTAATTTCTTTGAGCCTTAAGTCAACCGAAGCAATTTAATGCTTTTGCGGCTGAATCGGCTCAATTTTGAACATTACCAAACCGTTTAAGTACTAGTAACGGGAGGAGCCAACTCGGGGATTTGAACCAGGAAATCTATTTTTGAAACTTATTTTCCCTGAATGGTTTTTTCCCAAAATTTGACACGAAAATATTCCTATTTTTACGTATTTATTGATTATTATTAAACTATTATTAAAACTTGATGATAAGGCAGCCTATACCTAAAAAAAAAAGTCACTCAAAATAAAATAAATTTCTTCCTTGAATGTATTTCTGTTTTATGGGTAAAGAAATATGAGAGGTATTAGTTGCCGCAACTACCTCCAGGGCCGCGCGTAGGCTTGGATGAAGTTAAAATGTGATATCTAATTAACTTTCTATGGTTTAATGATTTAAAAACTTAAAATCCGCAAATAGGCGAGGACTAGCTTGTATGTTGTTGTTGAATACGTAATGAAAAGTTGTTATGTTTTTTTTTAATTTATTTATTTGCTAGAGAAAGCCCGTAATACGCATGGCTGGTGTTGGATGTACCATTTGCAACACTGGTTCGATTTGGTCGCTCATGTGTATGCCCATGTTTTACCGAATTAAGTTTCTTCCATAAAATATTTGCGCACACTGTCTAACAGATGCTGATTTTCGTTTGCTCACTCAATCAGCGCATTACACCGTTTCAAAAATGTGTGCGCTGAAGCATCGTTGCATGAAACAATTTTTCGCTGGCTATAATGGTACTTCCTTGCTGCAGTCCGTTCTACACACGAGTAGTGTTGAATTCATCGTTTTACAAGTTAGTCTGATCAAGTCTACCTTTTGTTTGTCGATGCTGCGTTTAATTAAGTTTCTTTGAAAATCCTTTCGTCTGGCTTTGCCGTTTTTTTTTTGGGGGGGGGGGGGGCTTGGAGAGGCAGAAAGTAACTCGCCGACAATGCCTCATTAATGTTTTGTTTTGATTTACTGATGTGGAGTGTACAGCCTCCCTGTATATAGAGCAGTGACATTTGCCGCCGTATTGGCACCAGTATGGGTTTTGGAGGGCATAACAACAAGGTGCACTATACATAAAAATGTAGGGGAAAAAACAACGGAAGAGCGGATTTCTTAGGCTTAAAATAACGTTGTTTTCTCCAACAACAAAAATCGCGCGTTTTAGGTCTAAGAAATCACACTCTTCACAGCATCGGCTTCAGTATGACGCCCTTCTGTTTTTCTCTCCAGTGCCCCTTGCAGCTAACCCATTAAGGCTCCACCATGGAGTTATACACAATAATACTACGTCGTGTCACTGCTCTATAGTTGTTGGCCGCCAGGACCCTCCTTGTAGTTTGGGTTAGTGGCAATCATAGATGGAGTGAACCCTTATAAGGCGGTATTGGCCTAATTCCAACGCTGCTCATTGCACCGCTCAAGCCCTAGCAGTTCTTTGAACCACTCGCACCGTTGTGGGGCTCATACCCCTGCAACTATGGCTAGCTAACTCAGCTAACAATGCAAGAGGTCTTATTGTTGCCGACCGCTTTGCAAGGTGTCTGCGGCCGCAGTGCTGGAAACGCCGGTTCTCGTCAGATCACCGAAGTTAAGCAGCATTGGGCTGGATTGATACTTGGGTGGGTGACCTCCTGGGAATCTGGCTGTTGCAGACATAGGCCCGGCAGATAACCAAGACGCGTTAAATCCTTTGAAACCCTTACTTTGCAAGGTAAAATTGATAAACCTCGCGCATCGTAAGTTGGATAAAAGTGATTGTTAGATTCTTACTTAACTATTTTTATGTAAGTTTATTTATTTATTATTATTTTTTTTGTATGCAAAGTTGAAGTTTATAATACCCTTGTAAGACTCTGCTGCATGGGCGCTTTGGATAAGTTAAAGAATGGATACCGAACAAGGTTAGGTTTTTGCCGGGACTTTTAGCAGTTTTGTCCAGTTATTACGTCTAAAACTGGCAAAAACCAGCAAGCTGCTTCATAACGCTGATTTTCAAAGTAAAAGATATTCTTTTCACAATATCTATATGCAAATTTTCGACATTCAGTTGAATAAATTTGCGTAGATATAATGGGAAGAATATATTTTACTGTGAAAATAAGCGAATGAAAGATAAATAAGAAGTGAATATGAATTTTCAAAGTAAACGGTGTGACGTTTTCAAAGGGTGCTTTAATAATTTGCCAAAATATTTAACTATTGTAGGTACACTTTTATTTTTATTTGACTTCAAGTAAATTTTTGCCATATTTTGGTCAAAGGAACGAAAACATGGCAAAAACCGGTTTTAACCACTTCGTGGCAAAACCAGCCAATCCTGATAACGACAGACTATAGACAAATACCAGCAATGAATGAAAAACTCCCTTTCTCTGCTTCGTACCGCTTCTCACTAATAAAATTCGATAATAGTAAGGAATCTTCATTCTTCAGACTGGCGGATGAAAACTAAAGGAGTGCCATCTTAGGGTTTCGTATATACAATCGGTGGTAGTGCCACTTTAAGGATCCATGGAAAGCTTAGTGGCACCTAGTGTTGTAGCAATGAATTGTAACACTAGAAATAAATGACTTACCTAAATTAAACATGGCGCAGTACTTCTCGAAGGAGGTAAACCCCGCAGGGGCATGGGGGTCAGCTGGGGGCGTAAGGGGCATTTCGTGGTGGGACGCTGAAAGTGCGGCCAAATCGTTGAGACCACAAGGCGACCAACTGTGGAATGCCGGATGGGCAGGGGGCATGTCCTGGGAGGGGGGACCCTGGGGACCAAATCGACTGCATGACGATGTCATGATGTCGTGGTGGGATTGGAAGACACGATCCTGTCAAAAGAGTGAAGAAAATGGGTTAGTCACAATCGGTCGCAAATGAGATAGGTCACAGTCAATAGAAACATTACAAGAAAAATTTATGAAAATAAATAAATTCTCGTTAGTCGTCTCGCGTAGTTTGGAAAATTCGTGAATGCCGTAATGACCATCCGCCTTGTCACAGATTCAAAGTTTTCACTCGGCCGTCCTCTCCAAGTATAGTCCTCGGCTATGGTATGCTCGCCTTGCTCGGGTTTCCAGCGAACCTTCGCAAAGCTAGCTTTCATCTCTGGCCTTATAGCTATTTTCATTCACGTGTCAGATAGGCGTTGCATAAAATGAAGACCAAAAGAATAAAATTTGTTCTTCGCCTCCAGTTCTGAAGGCCATGGGGGACCTGAGGAATATTTAGTCCCCCTGCAAATTCACTACCTCTAGTAACATTCTGCAAAATTGACTGACTCTCCAGCTAGAATATTAACACCCCCACCCCCTCCCTGTAAATGCGGTCCCTTCTTTATTTAGTAAGATTGGCATGCCGGCTAGGGTATCTAGTCCCACGTATCTATTCTACTCCCCCTAGTTGTTTTCATAGGGGGGGGGGGACTATTTTCTCTAAAGAGGGACCATTTTTCCTAGGACTCTACGGAGGACCATTTTTCCAAGGGACCATCTTTTCTGTGACACTGGCATTAAAGGGACACCCGGCCTGCCGTATAACATTCCACCTGCCTTATAACAGCCACGCGCAGATCGCCATCCGCGCATCTACCAGCGCCAAAGTCGGCTGGGGTTGTAGATGCGTTCCTCTGTTGGCTTTGGGAATAGTACACGAAACAGCATCAAGTTAAAGATTGTGTCGTCACAAACTCGAACGATTCTCATCTCGTATTTTAACATCACAATTTGTAATTTTCTAGACTAGTGTCGTATAATTTTGCTGCGGCGATTTTAATTTTTACTGCATTAACCTTTTAGATTTTTGATCTCATGGTAATTATTAGAAAATTAGTACGTGCACACACAGAGATGAAACGTCATGATTATTGTAAGCGCGCAAAGGATCATATACTGCGGGACGCAATAGCTAAAGTTAACAATTATTCAACAGAAAATCTCCTAGACGCTACATTTTAAAACGGATTTTTACCAAGGGATTGACTAACGGTAAGGAAATAGACCTTTGGGGCCGTACTTGATGTGGAGGATCGAGAAAAATGGCACTGGGAGGTATATCCCTTTAAGTTAAAAGGGACGTATCGGAGATGATAATTATGTGCAAGTTATTTCTTTTTGTAGGTGTTTATAGACTGGCAGCTTTTGATTGGCTCTGGGATCAAATTCCAAACAATAGGCATTTGTCCCTGTTATTAAAGTGGCACTATCACCGATTGAAAGTCTGCAGAATGTAGCAACATCTAATGCTATCTAGTACTATCTAGCATTTGCTTGCACCAAGCGAAGGAATGCACAACGTCATTTCTTTTAATGAAACAAACAAGCCACGACCACCTTAATTAGTGAGTGAAAATTTGGTTCGTCCCCGTGCACCTGGGAGCAAACTATAAGGTTAACACTATCACTGCCGCTAGATGACGCCATGGTTTTTTCGTTCGCATTTCAATCGGTGATAGTGCCACTTTAAGGTTCCATGGAGAGTTTTGTGGCACCTGGAAGCAGATCGAGTGTTGTAGCAATGAATTTCACTGTTCAAAGTGAGAACGCTGTTACACTTATTTTTGTGTATATAAACACCGACTTTGAAGTCCAAATTTTTCTGAATGGCCAAACTTTGTAACTTGGCGAAATGTGTTCTTTAACAGAGTTGTTGCAAACCTTACAGCTCTTTTTTGCAGCAACTGGAGTCTTAAACTTGTTTGTTTTGCAAGTATTCATCTATGCTAAAGTACAGTAGTTGAAATAAAGTTGAATTAAAGCATAACAAATTTGGCTAAGACTTTTTTGAGCCAAGTGAACGCTTAGGATTTTATGCAGAATCCCAGCGTCTTTTGAAATTTTGTTTACAATAACATGTGTGTGCTCATTCCAGATCAAATGCGAAAGGTTAACAAATAATTAAAAAAATAAAATTCAGTCGGTTCAAAAGTCGTCTTGAGGACAGAGAAAATATATGTACGAGATGAAATTTATAAGCACGAGTTGAACTATTACGTATACGATCTGTAAATAATCCGTACAAGATGAAAATTAAAATACAACCCTTGACAAAATACATATACGAGTTAAGAAAAAGTATGTGCAAATATTGTTCTAATGACGTCACAAACGGCTCCTCATACGTGTATAGGTAAAACAAAAATAAACAAAGAAGGTGAAAAAAAAAACACATTTGGGTTTTATTGTGGTTTTCCAGGTGAGTTGAACCAAAAAAAAAAAAAACTCCCCAGGTTGCCTTTTTTCGGGCAAACTCTGATCTTATCACATTGTAAGCTTATTATTAGTACTGTGTGTGCTAGTGTTGGGCGGTACCAGAAATATTTCATTCGGTGACTGTACTAAGCTTAGTACCCCGGTACTCAGTTTTCTCCGGTACTTATGAACGAGGAGGTTTCTAATATTGTAGTGTTACGGTGCCAACACCGGATTTTAAAATAATAACAGTTTTTATTTAAAAATGAGTTTTGTCGATATAGTTTTAATGGAAAAATGTATTAATCCCGCGGCGGCGCCCGTGATTTAAGCTTAATGTATGTTTCACGTCATGTGGTTAAAAAAAATCTACTAAAATTTGTAGTTGACATACTATCCAAGTAGAAATACAAATATAAACAAACGATGGTTGTAGCATCAAAGTTAGGCAAATTAGGCTCCACTTTTGTGCATTTAGAATTCTAATTTTACCATTGTTGATCTATAACTAATTGTTGTACTGCTTTGCGCCCTACAACATAAGGACTAAATGAACTATTGTTGTAATTTTAGCGCCGTTTTCATATCAAAACTATACCGATATTTTAACGATGCACGATAGTTAAGCAGCATTGGCCCCGATTGATATTTGGGTGGGTGACCTCCTGAGAATCCATTCCGGGTGTTGCAGACATAGGGCCTTATTCGTCGGGCAGATGACCGGGTGCGGTTAACGCTCGCTAAAACTCTTTGACCCCCCCTAACGATGCACGATATTTGGTACCGTTGCATTTTTGGTACCGCGGTACACCGTGAGAACCGGTTTACTGCCCAGCACTAGTGTGGGCTACTTCTGTACTTTCATACAGCCATTATTAAAACTAAAAAAAAAAAAAAAAAAAAACACATTAGGCTAGTAGTATTTTCTGCAGCCATTTTTTCTTATAGGGTAGAGTTGGTGTGAGGGTGTCTATACACAACTACTAGGTAGCTATTGTAATATTCGAGTTTTAAGTGAATTTCAGCTCAATTTCAGCTGACTTTCAATTCAAATAACGATAATTTTTGCAAGACACATTTGAATCTTTCACGTGCCATGACAGACACAGCAGGATGGTAACCAAAAGCACGTTTCATTGTTGCCATGCAAACGAAATGCTGAAGTTTCCACATTTACAGAGCAGTGAAATGAATAAATACGTCACGATTAATGTTTGATTAATGTTTCAATTTAAGTTCAACATTTAATCTCATCAAAGCTATTTAATTACGGGAGATAGTCAAAAATATGATTAAGACACGAAATAACAATGTCACACTTTTATAACCACAGCGGCCTCATGGCATGCCAATCTGACAAAAACAAAACTCAGAAAATCAAAAATCGTAATTTTGGATGGCCGGAAGCAGAATATTTTCAGCCATTCTTTTTATGAACGGTACGGGCCATTTGGTTTCCTACAAGCTGGACCTGAAAACTTTGTTCCAGATAATTCGGTCCCTGTCAATTCGGTCCTGAAAACTCGGTCCCAAACAATTCGGCCCCCGAAAATTCGTTCCTTGAAAATCGGTGGGACATTTTGACCCTATAACAAAAAAATGACTACCTACGTCAATTTGGTCCCAATCTAAAAAATTTGCCAAGTTAAAAAAAAAATAATATGCCAATTATAAATTGAGAATCAACTATGACACTGTACGGTCCCAAGTTAACTTAATCGTTAAAATTTTAGTTACATTTTGGTGTAACATAGATTTAAACACACGTAGAACTTCACTCTTCAGATGAGTGGGTAGGGCAGGCTTTAAAATGTTTATGTTTATGTTTATGTTTATGTTTATCTCCCCATAGATTAGATTGCACTGACGACAACAAACTGAAAAGATATTTTGTGGTATTTCATTGACTGAAACTTATGTTCCTATTCTTCAGCACTCCTATTCAGTCAAATTTAATTTTTTTTTATTTATTTATTTTTATTTCAACAAAGCAGTATTCAAGGCACAAATACGAAACTAAACCTTGCTGCAATTTATTGTCACTGATTAGGTTCTTCACTATTCTGAATCATCGTATTAGTGGGGGGTGAGGGGAGGGGGGGGCTTGCATTACAGGGAGGGGATCGGTGCTTCCGCAGAGGGCTTCGACCTCTAATCTCTTCCCTGTAATTGAATTTCTAAATGCTTTTCTCAGAAAACCGACTTAACATTTAAACAAAAAGGGGTTTCTCCACCCAAATCCAGGGTGGGTGGTGTGGTGGAAAGGTTTAACAACCTTCAGTTGTGGCATTTCATTTCATTATAAGTCGCCAATCAGCCAGTTACACATTTCCGCGAGGCGTCAAACGAAAATCTAGCTGGAAAATCGTTTAATGGGATAATTGCCTGATATCTACCGAAATGAAAAAAAAAATCTGGAAAAACGTCTAAACGGAATACCGTATAACAGATAATCCTCTAACTGGGCAATAATATGGCTGCGGTTTCTGATGTTATGTGTGCAGCCGCAGCGAGCGCGGCAGAGCGAGCGAGTCAGGGATATTAGATGATTTTCAATTACACGAATTTCGTGTTAGACGATTTTCCGTTATTACTGTGTACGTTCTTCCA
>JAHWFP010207389.1:0-19854 GCA_023313725.1 Lithobius niger | reverse complement strand
GCCACATCGTGCGAAATGGGGTGAGGGATAATCGTCTAACTGGAAAATCCCACAATAGGAAGAACGTCTACAGTACAGAAAATTGTCTAAAACACGAAATTCGAAGAAGCCAAAGAAATTCAAACAGGCCACATTGAATCGCCGTGTGGATGTCAATGACCGCTTGAGCTTTATTATTAGTTTCTTTAAGATACTGACAAAAATTGGCCACTCGTGACACACTGTTTAGTTGTTGGTTTACTTAAAATAGTCCTACTGTTATAAAATGGCATCATCACTGTTGGATTGATATCAGCTGCAATGAATTTGATAACAAAAAAAAAAAAGTTACGTATTAACTTTGATCGGTGTTGATTTACCTGCGTACAAGTTCTGTTGCAACATTTATTGAAACCAATGTAAATGTTGTCAATTCGCTATTTTATCCCCAGTGCTGTAGCCGAAGTACCACAGGAATAATTCCGTAAGAAGACAATTTCTTAAGCACAAAGTACAAATTTAAAAAAAAAATAAAATCACACATGATACTTCTTTTTGCCCTTAAATGTTTGGCAGCTTGGAGTCGATTTTGTCCAATGAAATGATCAATAAGGTTTACTCGGGATAGTACAAATAATTTATGGTGTTCTTGGGGGGGGGGGTGGGGGGGGGTGGAAAGGGAGAAGAATATTATTTTAAAAATAACAAATATTCTCACACAACTTACTCTTTAACTGCCAGAAATAGCATTAAAATGGCAAAAACCGCTGGAGCTTTCGGGGCTTGCAGCGCTTCCCCAGACCCACGAGCTCCAGCTAGATGATCGCCTCACCCACAGCTTCATTCTCGATACGCCATGCTCGTCATTTATGCTGTTTATCAACACTTGGTTCATTAAGAATTTGTTTAAAAAAAAAACACTATTGTGTGTGTGCGGCATATCTTGAGTGCTGGAAGTATTGTACGAGCGGCTACGTATTCCTGGAGAGGGCGGCTTTAATCGACGGCCACCATTGTTTTTGTATCCATCTTGGATATCAACAAGGCACTCTGCTGCCAAAAGAGTACAAACGATTATCTATGTTCGTTCTGCAGCGAACTCAAGATTAGCCGCGCACACTTTAAGTTTGCTTAATTTAAAGGGGCACTATCACCGATTGGAAGCAGACGAAATCGGACAACATCTACCGCTATGTATATTACCATCTGGTTCTTGCTTGCACTAATCGAAGGAATGCATAACGGCATTTCTTTTAACGAAACAAACAAGCTACGACATCCTTAATTATTGAGTGAAAATTTGGTTCGTCCTCGTGCACCTGGGAGCAAGCTATAAAAATGAACAATATCATTGGCGCTAGATGGCGCCACGGTGTTTTCGTTCGCATTTTAATCGGTGAGAGTGCCACTTTAATAGACATTCAAAATTCTGCTTTTCGGGCAAACTACGAAAATATCTGATCCGTAGCTTTCCAGAAATTTCTGGGGTCTAACACACGATGAACTGCAGCACGACTTATGCAGTTTAACTAGTCCTTTTTTTTCACTCATTTAAAAAATAAAGAAATTTGGATTTCGATGAAATTCACATGGTAGACGGTATTTTTCACGCTGATTACAAATATGCTAACCATTTTTAATTATCTTCGTTCGTTATCCAATTAGTTATCAAATATTCGATTAGATCAAAATATTTTTTTAAAATTTAACATTAGATGCACACCTAATTGGAATGAATTTGTGTTTAGATGCGGTTTCTGATGTCATATGTTCAGCAGCGGCAAACACGGCAGCGCGAACGAAGCACGTAATTTGGACAAAAATTCTTTGGCGAAAAATTATTTGGTGTCTTCCGTCTTCCGAATAATTTTTATCAAAATTATGGAGTTAGCATATTCGTAATCAGCGTGAAAATTACCGTCTAGCCTACCACGTAAATTTCATCGAAATTCAAATTTTTTTTCTTTAAAATGACCCGTTAAACTGCATAAGTGCCCGTTTTTTTATATTTTTTTTTAACTGTCACTACACAAATTTAAAAAAAAAAGCAACAACAAAATTTGTAAACCTTACCTGATAATGATGCATTGTTCCAGGCATGGCAACTCCTGTTAGCGTCATAGCAACGTGGCCCACACACCTAAACAAGTCCTGGAATGGTCGTAATCCTTGTTACTAGCACTCCCGGGCACAGGTCAACAACTGGACACGTGTGTAGTGGGGACACTGGTCAGCGGTGTCCGCGAAACCCAACCGCTACGAACGAAACACTGTTCAGAAATGACCACTGTAAAAACCCCTGTAGCTATCGTCCCTCGAAACGGGAGTTGAGGCCGGTAGTAGGTAGGGGGAGGAGGAGGAGGAGGGGGCGGCTCCCCCTTTTTATGTGACCGCCCACCAATGAGAGAAGAGGCGGCTCCCTCAAAGGGCGGCCCCCCTCCCAGGGATATGTTGACACTTGGAATAACGCCGATTATACCCTGTTATTAGGCTAGGGGTCGTGCAGGCGGGATAGCTATCAGTAGAACGCTTGCCCGTGTACCCCCATACCCCCTGTCAAGCGGGTTTACCCCTACCCCGCTGCGCAAGGTAAAAGGTGGGGGTGTGCGGGAGGTTGAGAAGGTCTCAACTGTAGTTTTTCGTTTGTCGCCAAAACTATGTCCTACACGGTATTGTTGGCTACTCAACCGGTTAAAATTTATTTATGACTCTCATTCCCTGCCCTCTTCGCCTCCCACTACGAAATCTAGATTCGCGATGACTTAATATGGAAGCGATATAATGTGACGAACGATGGCGCTACACTACCGGGAGAGATTTCGAAAGTTGGAGATGCAAAAATTCAATTTTTTTTACATGATCTCAGAACATGCATTCATTCATGAAGACAGGTGTAAGAATTGAACACTGGGGCGTCGCTACTGGGGGGGGGGGGGGGGGGGGGGGGCCGCGAGCTCTTACCCCCCTCCAATGTGCATAAGCAGAACCTCCGAAATTCACTCATGGAAATTTTCACCGTCGTCGGCACAAGTGACAATAAAATTCATCGTCATTCTGATTTAAAATATGTTAATTTATTTCGCTCACGCCTTCCCCAGTCGAAAGCATGTGTTGCCGCCCCATCCAAAGAAAAAAAAAATTTCTTGCGATAGACTAGGTAAACTAGAAGTAGAGGCTATAATAGCGATCGCGTAACTCCACTGCTTCTATACAGAGTTTTACAGGTTTTTTTTTTTTTGTGCGGGCATTTAACCGTTGAAATCAACTTTTTCAACAGATAACGCTGCCAAGTCTTGTAATTTACAGAAGCAAAAAAATGTCAACAAACGTAATCCGTGAATGAAATTACTACTCATCATCAACTCCACTCTCGCCGCACACACGACAGAACAAATCTATTTCTACATCGAGAGGAATTCCCTTTGGGGTACTCTACAATAAGGAAGGTTGGAAGCCAAATCGATGAACGGTACAAATTCTTCTGCGTTGGCTTTCCTGTATGACTCGGTTTTACGACAATATTAGTAAAGGCAACAGCCATAACTGTATGGTTTGACCTCGGTCTCCCATGTTACACCCGAAATTACGATGCTTAATTTCTCCGCTGCCTTGTAATATTTTCCACTCAAATTTAGTATATAAGCTTTGTTGGACTTGGTGAACGTGTGTACCAACTTTTATTAATTTCCGATTTGCCACTTCGGAGATCTGGACTTGAGCTGGAATCGTGAGTTTCGTTTCGGATTGAACTTGTTACTTCTTAGGACACGTTTATACAATGGTCTCTACAGACTAAACCATTTGTCGTAGAAAGCGGTCTTAGCTCATTTGGAAGAGCTACTCCCGGAGATGTACCCTTTATAGAAATAGAAATTTCGATTGGTCGTCCCGTTCTGGAGTTAGGGGTCCCTGAACGATCCGTTTTATTGATATACATTGTTTTAAACATTGTTTTTATGCAACAATGCCAATCAGCACACGCCAGACGGAAAGCGTTAAGCAAATGCTAACAATGCTGGTGAGCGAACAATTCACCGGCGCGTGAAGAGGAAGCAATATCCCTATTACGAATCGATTTATATAATCGATTTCGCGTCATTCTCCCAAGTTAAAACTAAAGAGTCCGTTGCCCATGTGTCTTGCCGTCTTATATTACAAATAGGACAAAGCCGCTGATAGATAGCTTCGGACAAACCAACTTCCAAAAGAAAGACTGGCACTGAATGAGCGAGCGAAGCGAGCGAAATTCAGTGCCTTTTACTGCAGACCACCAACTGCAGACCACCAACTTGGTATTTCAAAGTATCACGAATTAGAAAACAAAAACGAGCTCGTTTGATGTTAAGGTAAGGTATAACTGATCCGAAGTCAAAACAGCAAAGTAACACAAATAAACTTTCCTGTAAGGTTTCACATACCGCAGTGTTCCTGTACTGTTTATTCCACGTGAAACCTTACTGATGTATTCAACCATGAGACACGTAAATAAAATAAAATCCATATCCCAACTTTCAAAATTGTTGTAAGAATATAATATAGTGTATAATATAGGCTACACACTCGCATAATTTCGGGGCTAAATTTGTCATCATCATTCTAGTTTGGTCGTCTCCTTTCTGTTCATCCTATTGATAAATATACCAGTTTTTAAGATTTTATATTTAAGACTTCAAGACTGGTATTTCATTTTTATTTTCAACGATATTTCCAGGATTTCAAGGAGTCCCACGAACCCTGAATTAGTTAAGCTGTAGGTGTGTACTAGGCACACTAAAATTATGATTTTTACGATTTTTCAGCCAAGTGGAATGAACCAATCAGACTTATCGTGTTCTAAGGTAAAAACTGTAAAAACATGTGAATACAGCAGTAAGGTTTCACGTGGAATAAACAGTACAGGAATGTTTATTTGTGTTACTTTGCTGTTTTGACTTCGGATCAGTTAAACCTTACCTTAAACATCAAACGAGCTCGTTTTTGTTTTCTAATAGTTCAAACGTATGTAAATGTTGCCAACACATTAATTTTCTTGTTTTTTCTTTCTTTCGTGCGACCTGATTTTGCGACATTAACTCTAAACCTGTGTAAATATTGCAAACGCTGTTCTCCACGGGTCGCACGACATACCGGTGTCACCAGTATTTTCCTAGGAAACTTGGTCCTTGGGGAACATTTTTCCAGGGAATCATCTTTTCTGTGACACCGGAAGGATTTACATTAGAAGATATTAGAAGATATTGCGGCCAACTTTTTTTCCCCATTTACCACTCATGAAAAAAATGAAGAAGCTTGAAGACCAAAGGTCGCATGAAACCACATTATTGCACAACATGCAAACCAATATTAACGTTGATGGCAATTGCCTCAAACTGGAAACTAAATTCAACACTTATTCATCATTTTGTCTCGAGGTGGAGGAAAATCATCTTGATGATGTTTTGAACAAGGACAGCTGGCCTCCAGGTACTCTTTTGAAGCCATTTTTGGGACGCCCACGTTCTTCAAGGCCAAAAAACGACAGAAGGGCAGGGAGGTAAGCTCTCCTGCCCAACTTGTGGAAAACTATAATTGTGATATTACCACGTTTGTTCTTTGCAACTGTAGAGATTTATATTCCAAGATTGGTGAGTTGAAGTGCTTTTTAAAAGCCAGAGACTATGATTTTGTTATTATGACTGAAACTTGGTTGAAGCCTTCAATTTGCGACGGCGAGGTCCTCCCTGATGGCTACCAAATCATTCGGCTGGATCGTATCCGTACAATTCACGGTGGAGTTGCAATCTATGCAAAAAAACTTTTTGACATCAGTCTAGTCTCTGAGTTCAAGGGTCATTTAGCCGAAATTCTTTGCGTTAAAGTGCACAGCCCTACCCCTTTTTATATTGTTTGCTGCTATAGGAGTGGAAATAACAGTCAGGATTCAGACAGAGACTTTTTACAGTATCTACGCAATCTTCGCCTGGATCCACCTTATATTGTGTGCGGTGATTTTAATGTGCCCCGGATCTCCTGGAAGGACGATTCCATTGTTACTGGAGCGCAAGAGGTTGAGAGAGATTTCCTCGAGTTAACCCAGGAAAAATGCTGGGAACAACATGTGGTTAATCCAACTCGTGTCGTGCCTAATCAAGTACCTTCACTGTTGGACCTTGTACTTACTTCCAGCGACTGCTCTATTCCCACCATTAGACATTTGGCCCCTCTAGGGAACAGTGACCACGACATCCTTACATGGGACGTCCTCAGTGCCCCACGTACTGAGAAAAAAAACCTAGCCAATTACAACTACAAAAAAGGAAAATTCACAGAGATGAATATTGCTCTAGCTGAAATAGACTGGGAGTGCTCCTTTGCTGCTAAAACCGTTGACGAGTGCTGGGAACACCTTAAGAGCAATATCACTCAGCTGACTGAGCTTTATATTCCTAAACAAAGAACAAGCAACCATCGCCAACCTCTGCCTCAACATATTGTCGAAGCATTGAAAGAGAAAAACCGCTTGTGGAGAATTTATAAAGTACAAAAGACACTCGAGTCCTTTAACACCTTTCGCAGGATTCGAAACAATCTTATAGAGACCCTTAGACGTCACAAGCTAGAAAAGTGTAAAGCCCTTCTTCATGACTGCAAAAGAAACTCCAGAGCAGTGTTTGGTTTCATTAACCGCCAAAGAAATGCGAGACCACAACTCAGCCCCTTGACCATCGAGGGCTCTGTTATCAATGCACCTGTTGACAAGGCAAATGCCCTCAACAAAATTTTTACTAAAATTCCTGAGATATCATCTGACCCTGTTCTGCTTCCAGGTCCTTCACGTTGTGACTTCGTCCCGTTGAAAAAAATCGAGGACTTGTTACAAAATCTGAATGTTCACAAAGCTGCTGGGCCTGATGGTATTTCACCTTGGATTTTAAAATACTGCTGCCAGCCTATTGCTAAGGCTCTGTATTTGATTGTGAATTTATGCCTCCAACAAGGAGTTGTTCCAGAGGACTGGAAGTTGGCTAATATTAGTCCGATCCACAAGAAAGGCTCCAAGACTGATCCAGCCAACTATAGGCCTATAAGTCTAACATGCGTTGCTGCAAAGGTATGTGAAAGGGCTGTTAAGAATCTGATCGATGAGGAACTCGAAGAACTTGGCTTTACTGACCCAGATCAGTATGGATTTGCTAAAGGTAAATCTTGCACTACAAACCTTTTGGAAGCACGTAACGTATGGACTGATCTTGCTGACAAGGGTGTACCAGTTGATGTTGTCTACACTGATATCAGTGATGCCTTTGGAAGCGTTGATTACGAAGTCCTCACTAACATTCTGCTGGATATTGGTTTGTCTTCTGAAGTCGTCAATTATATTATCGCTTTTTTCTCTGGACGCAAACAAAGAGTAGTTGTGGATGGTTACCATTCTGACTGGCTGGAGGTGAAAATTGGACTTGCTCAAGGTACTGTACTTGGACCAAAGATTTTTGCACTTTACACGAACAAAGTCACACAAAATATTTTATCCAGTGCTCCTAAATTTGTGGATGATATCAAGATATATAAAGCTATATCTACCAACATGGACCGTGCTATTCTTCAGGACGATATTTGCACACTTGAAGCCAATTGCAAAGCCCTAAAACTAAAACTTAATCCTGCTAAATGCCATGTTCTGCACATTGGCTTTAATAACCCAAGATATAACTATTCAATTAATGGTGAAACCTTACACACTGTCGCTGAAGAAAAGGACCTTGGAATATGGGTCAACGAGACCTTAAGCGTTTCTAAACAGTGTGCAACTGCTGCTGCTAATGCCTTTAGGGCAATTGGACAGATTGGTAGGAGTCTACCTAAACTCGATAGCGACTCTTTCAATCTCCTTTACAAGGGAATTATTCGGCCGAATGTTGAATATGCAAACCTGTGCTGGTTGCCGTGGCTACAAAAAGATACAGAGCTGCTTGAGAGGGTACAGAGAAGAGCAACCAAACGGCTCACCAAATATGGTAACCTAAGCTACCCAGAGCGCTGCCGTGTATTGGGTCTGACTACCTTAGCCAAAAGGCGTACCCGTGGTTCCCTTGTTGAAACCTTTAAGTTGTTTGACAGAGGTACCAATGAAAAATATTTCAAGCTGTGCACTGGAAGCAAGACAAGGGGACATCAACTCAAGATTATGAAGCCTTCTGTTCGACTGGATGTCGAAAGAACTTCTTCTCTGTTAAGACTATTAACGACTGGAACGGTCTGGATTGCAAAATCCTTAGTAACTGTAGAACTGTAGGCACCTTCAAAAATCGCCTTGACAAATACGTTTTCCACCCATAAGTTTTCTTATGGCTGCCGGCAACAAGCTTTTAGCTTTCGCTGTACTGTATATAATAATAATAATAATATTATGTTTGTTTCCTGTTCTTTTCCTCTTTTTTTTTTTTATTACTCCTCTTCTTGGGGTTCATTTCCTCTTTATCGCGTGCCCCGAACCCAAAAGACACCGGATACAATATTAATGGGAAATTGCTTATTTCTGAAAAAGGCTGGGTGGGGGTAGATAACGCTGATTAAAAGTTGTGATTAAAAACACGAAGTAGTAACGTTATAAGCACTTTAGTAAGTCACGTAGAAATTAAAACCATTATAGCAACATACCGCCTGCCTTATAACAGCTACGCGCCGATCGCATTTGCCATAGCCAAGGTAAACTGAGACTGTAGCTTCGTTCCTCGAAGCGAAAAATGCAGCTACTGTCGCAGTTGGCATTGCGCCTAACAGACAAGCCAGCGTGAACTTATTGATTGTGTCGTCAAAAACCGGAATGATTCTTGTATTTTAAAATCACAATTTATAATTTACTCGACTAGTATCTTATAATTTTACTTCGGCGATCTATTGGAATAATTAGTTATAATTTTTACCGCATTCGTCTTTTAAATTTTTGATCTCCTAGTAATTACTAGCAAACGATTAAAATTAGTACTGCGCACACAAAAATAAACTTCAAGTCCATTGTAAGCGGGTAAAGGATCATATTCGTTCTGGAAGAACGTAAACAAAGTTCCCCAATATTCAACAGAAAATCTCCTAGACGACACATTTTAAAACGGATTTTTAGCTAGGGAAAGACTAACGGTATGTAAATAGACCTTTTGGGGCCGTACTTGATGTGAAGGATCGAGAAAAATGGCGCTGGGAGGTATATAGCTTTAATAGCATTAAAGGTAAAGGGACACCCGGCCTGCCTTATAACATTCCACGTGCCAAATTACAGCTGCGCGCAGATCATATCCGAGCAATTACAGTGCCAAGGTCGGCTGGGGTGGTAGCTGCGTTCCTCGCATAGCTGCTGTCTCGGTTGGCTTTGTGAATAGTACACGAGACAGAATCAGGTCAACGATTGTATCGTCACAAACCGGAATGATTCTCGTATTTTAAAATCACAATTTATAATTTTCTAGTCTAGTGTCTTATAATTTTGCTTCGGCGATCTATTGGAATAATTAATTTAATTTTTACCGCATTAGTATATTAGATTTTAGATCTCATGGTAATGATTAGAAAATTAGTAGATGTACATACAGAGATGAAACGTCGTGATTATTGTACGCGCGCAATGCATCATTTAGTGACGGATCGTTAGTAAATAAAGTTCCATTATATTTAACAGAAAATCTCCTAGACGCCACATTTTAAAAAGGATTTTTAGCAAGAGAAAGACTAACGGTAAGTAAGTAAAACTTTGGGGCCGTACTTGATGTGGAGGATCGAGAAAAATGGCGCTGGGAGGGATATCCCTTTAATGGCATTAATATCTACGCTAATTAAAAAAAACACGAACATAGTTGAAAACAGAATGAGTTACAGACGGGTCAAGCCTGACCTTGACCAGAATATCGAAAGTCAATTTTTGTGGTATTAAGTGCTGAAGACAAGGGCTGTTCAGTGTTCACCTGGTTCAGGGCTGGTGAACGCGAGCTTTTCAGTGCAACTCGAGCTTTTCAGTGCAACTCGGTCCATGTGCAACGCGAGCTTTTCAGAGGGACCCCCGAAAAAAATTAGCAGCAGCAGCTTAGCGATCAGAGTAAGCCTGCACGACTTATCGTCTGTTTATTTATTTATTTACACTTAAAATTTACACCTTTTCAGCTATGCGCCCTCTCTATTTCTAACTAAATCTACTTACTCTAACAACAACTCTGTTTGTTGATTTCTTTACGATTGAAATTGACATTGTTTGGCATTTTAACCACCTATAGTTTAAAAACAAAGAACCTAGAACTGTCGATTGAGACGTGTCCTGGGGTTTGCGCTTGAATTTATAAAGGTAATTTGTCCCTCTTGTCGTCTACTGTATGCAGTGGTGTAGACAACTTTGTTTGTTGGTTTCGGCTCCCTAAAAGTGAAAAAATAAATTTAAAAAATAAAATTAGCCTTGACGACGTGGCGCACACCTCTTACTGTCTCAGACAGATGGCAGCCGATAACCAGAGATGGAATCGGTCACTTTTTCAGTGAAGAATGGCACAGTGACCCGATGAATTCCATGACCCATGATCTACTGGCCCGGATTGACCCAAATGTTCTAGATATTTCCAACGATCCGGATCGACCCAGTGACTCGGATTGAAACGCTGGTCCGGACTGACCCATTGGACCGGCGTGACCTAGATAGACCGGGTGACCTTTACCTGGACTGATCCACAAATTCTGCCTGAATATAGCTCTTTTTCCTTCATTGCCTCGATATTTAGTATCCGAAAGTGAGAGTCAGCCGCATCCGCAACCGAGTCCACTCAATGCCAGCTGAGGTAAAAACTACGACCGCAAGCAGTTTCTATTTCAGCTGGCTTTGGTCCTGCGTGGTAGCTTTGTCAGTTTCATCCGAGGTTTCACCGCCAGTGGCATTGTTTGTGAATTAACATTACTATTTACTAACATTATGTACTATTAACATTACTATGTACTATGTCACTATGTCCTTTACCAGAAAACAACCAGCACCCACATGCGAATCAACGAATGTCGTCTTAAAATTAAGTCGACATAATGCTTTAATGAACATCCATGTATCCTCGGTGTATATACGTGTCGTAGGTGCAAAGGTGGCAGCCGGTCTAAAACTTTGCTCTCTGAAGAAGAGACCATTTTTGAATGACCAGGCAAATCAATTATTTTTTTGTGGTACATGACTCCTCAGAGAGATATGCCTCCCAACGCCATTTTTCTCGATCCTCCATATCAAGTACGGCCCCAAAGGTTATTTCCTTTTTTAAATGTGGCGTCTACTCTCTGAAAACACTGTGTTCTGCCAGAACACATCTGTGTGTACCAGCACAGCCAACACACAAGTTGTGTACTAGCAGTACACACTTTGTGCAGTGGCAGAGCACATTCTTCCGTACAAAGCATGTGTACTGCCACTACACGAACTGTGTACTGGTAGTACGCAAATCAATGTGTTGGCTGTACCGGTACACACAGATGTGTTCCGTCAGAACACAGCGTCTTTCAGAGAGTAGGAGATATTCTGTTGAATATAATGGAACTTTATTTACGAACGACCCTTAAGTATATGATGCTTTGCGCGCTTACAATAACCATGACGTTTCATCTCTGTGTGGCATGTACTAATTTGGTAATAATTACCATGAGATCAAAACTCTAAAAGCGTAATGCGTTAAAAATTAAAATTGATCATTCCAATAGATCGCCGAAGCAAAATTATAAGACACTAGCCTGGAAAATGATAAATTGTGATGTTAAAATACGAGAATCATTCCGGTTTGTGACGACACGATTTATGCGTTCATGTTGGTTCGTCTATTAGGCACAATGCCAAATGAGACAGTAGCTACGTTGTTCGCTGCGAAGAACGCAGCTACTATCTCAGATGACCTTGGTGTTCGTATATGCGTGAAAGGTCATCAGCGCGAACTGTTATAAGGCAGGCGGAATGTTATACAACAGGCCGGGTGTCCCTTTAATTCTTCGTGATCTCTCCAAAACAAAACTTCGTAAGGATTCCCGACAAGCTCTTCGGCCCGTTTGAAGAGCTGATATGAAAAGCCAAGCTCTCTTGCCAAGTTAAAAGGACATCCGGCCTGCCTTATAACAGCCACGCGCTGATCGCCCTCCGCGCATTTATCACCGTCAAGGTCAACTGATGCAGTATCTGCGTTCTTCGCAGCGGCGAACGCAGCGACCGTCTCAGTTGACTTTGGGAATAGTAGACTACGCGAAAAAGCATCAACTTAAAGGTTGTGTCGTCACAAACCGGAATGATTTTAAAATAGCACTCTGTAATTTTTTAGGTAAATAAATTATAATTTTTCTTCGGCGATCTATTGGCATAATTAATTTTAATTTTTACCGCATCAGTCTTTTAGATTTTTGATCTCATAGTAATTATTAGCAAACGATTAAAATTAGTACATGTGCACACACAGATGAAACTTTAAGGTCATTGTAGGAGCGCGAAGGATCGTATATGTTCTGGAAGAAAGTAAATGAAGTTCCCCTATATTCAACAGAAAATCTCCTAGATGCCACATTTTAAAACGGATTTTTACCAAGGGATTGACTAACGCTAAGGAAACAGCCCTTTGAGGCCGTACTTGATGTTGAGGATCGAGAATACTTTTAATACCACCGAGTAATAACGAAGGTTAAATGAAAAATACGAAAATTATTATTGAGTAATTTTCAAGTAATTCATTTAACTATTGAAGTCGTAGTCAGTGGAATTAATTTGGCAAAAGAGCGCGATATTTGATATCACGACTTCAAATGGGCGAAAAGCTTGGCGGGAATAATTACTGTAACAAGTTTTGTTTTGGTGAAATATCCCATATTTGAGACCAAATCGACAAAATTATTTTTTCCTTTGAATAAATACGTGGTGAAAAGCAGAAATCCTTTATCAATCTTTTTTTTTTGGTACACTCTCGTTTCGCCGACTCCCGTTCGCCGAAACCGTTTCGCCGACTCCCGGCTCGCCGAATTTACGAAACGATATGATCCCGTTTCGCCGACTCTCAATTTATTTTAGTGACGTCAACGCACAAACAATTGTACGATTCGATAAGCAATGACATTAAATCAGAAAGGAGCAAGAAATTTCGATTTGAAAACTTGAAATGGTGTTTAATCTACGTACCATGCGCCTAATTTAGGCACCATGCAACATGCGCCCATCATTTGTTAAAAAAGAACACAAATTCGCTAATTTTTTTAATAGAACGTTTCAAGGTTAAATATGTATGTTTGTTGTTATTTGTTTGTTAAATAGATGAAATTCGCAGTAAACAATAGAAGTCAACTAATGATACTGCGAACTGCCAAAAATGTTTCTTGCCCCCTGTTGGGGAATTATTGTCGGTGGTCTGGGGTTGGCTGGTGGCACTACTTGACGACACGAGCACGAGACACTACAGGGCCCTCCTCATCCTGAAGCATTTGTTTTTGTTTTTTTAGGGAGCACGAACCAAAGCGTTACTGTTTTGTTCATTCAGTCAGTTTCCGGTATCATTATCCACTCACACATCAAATTCTAACCTATACATCTAATCTAATTCTAATATTTACGTATACGACAATAAGCTACATCGTGACAGGAAGAAAAAAAAAGAAGAAACGGGGTATGTTAAAATCGTAACGCGTCGTGCAATATGGTAATACATTTTTTTTTCTTTGCTGGCTTCTTGTCAAAATAAGGTTCATCTTAAATTGTTAACCACTGTTTAAGTAACTAAGCTACAAATTGTAGCAAATATTTATTTCTTAAAATAGTCAAGTAAGGCTATGTTTTTAGCTACCTGCAAATGAACGTTTTATTTTTTGCGGTCGGCGAAACGAGTGTATATCTTTACTGAAATTCGGCGAAACGGGAGTCGGCGAAACGGTTTCGGCGAACCGGGAGTCGGCGAAACGGAGTCGACGAAACGTGGGTGAACCCTTTTTCCTTGGAGGGGGGGAAGGGAGAGGGTCTTTAGTAGGTTTCCATTGTTAGGTTTACGTTTGTCTTATTCTTCGTCTAGAAGCCCACCGAACTCTCATTCAATAGGAAAAGTAACAATTATTCATACATGCTGTTGTTGTAGATGCGTACTCACACGTCTTTCGATGCAGTCTGCCCCAGTGGTGGTTTGGCCTCTATGGTAAGGTTTAGTTTAGTTTTAGTTTAGAGCGCATATGATGTCTAGACCTTTTGGCTCTAGTAAATAAAATCTAATCTAATCGCATTAGATTCTAGATTCTTCTTGAGACTAGATTAGGCCTAATCACGTACCATGTAGGTATAAGCACGCAAATATAGGCCTAATCACACAAATATAGGCCTAATCACGTAAATGTAGGCCTGATTACGTCAATATAGGCCTAACCACGAAAATATAGACCTAATCACATAAATACAGGCATAATCACGTAAATATAGGCCATGCGAATGCAGGCCTAATCACGCAAAATACAGGCCTAATCATAGGCTTAACCACGCTAATAAAGGCCTGTAACCACGCAAATATAGGTCTAATCACTTAAACACAGCTCCAACGACATGTGGCGCCATCCAGCAGGGTTGTCTGTTGTACTCCGTACCATGGAGGGAAAATAAAAAGAGCTGAAATGTCATCTCGTGTGTATTTCCAACCAGTGTTTTGCGAAGCCCAATTTGGTTTGTTTTTCATAAGTTCGTAATGTAATCCCCAATTTTGTCCTTCTTTTCCCTGAACGAAAGCATGGCGCAGGCAGGCGCATCTCTCTCTCTCTCTCTTGTTACAAGTTCATTCATAAAACATTAAGCAATAAATTTTCCACCTTTACAAAGAGGGAGCCACAGTTTTCGTTTCGGGTTGCAGGGTTAAAGTCTGCTGCGCGACCTTCGTGGTGTGTGGGCCTCGTTAATGGCCAACAATTCGTAAATCAATTCGTTGGAGAAAGGGGGAAGCGGGAGCGTCCTTCGTTTCGTAATGAGAAACAAGATAGCGCCTCGGAAATAGGCAAACTTGAGTAACCTAAAATTTGGATTCGGCGAAGAACAAAGTATTCTCGTCTCTTTCGATCGCATGAACGCTTCGAGAAAAGCTGAAAATAGACGAGACAAAAAAAAAAAAAAAAACTAACGGTAGGTATAGTGATTTCACACGGAATAATGTTTGCGTGCCGTGCCGTCTCATGCCGCGTCCGCGGATTTCACACGGAATAATGTTTGCGTGCCGTGCCGTCCCATGCCGCGCGCAAGCGAGCCACGACGGCCGCTACGCAACACCCGGCCAGCCCGGGCCAGCACGGGCTGGCGCTGCTCGGCACGCTTTAATTATTCCGTCTGAAATCCGAAGGCGCGCCGTGCCGCGCTGCTGGAAATGCTAACAAAGCTTCATTGTAGTTAAAAAAATTTCCCGCCACCAGTTGTTGTGAAAACAAGGAGGCTGACAACAGCCGCTTATAATTAAACCGTCTGAAATCAAGTCGCGCTGGCCCTGCAGAATCTGCTGAAGGGGGTTGGCCGCGTCCGGTCGCGTCCGGCCGCTGCCAGCCCCCAACCCGAGACGAATTATTCCGTGTGAAATCACTAGTAGTAGCGTCACTATTTTTCAAGGGACACACCTTTTCATCAGCTTTCTAGTAAAAACAACAGTAATTGCGAAGTTTTATCAGTTCATTTACTCATTAAAAAATGCCTGTATTGATAGGCCCACATCGAGAAAACTGTATGTGTTGTGTAACGGATTGAAATAGGGGGGGGGGGTAGGAGGAATATAAAGTAGTAAATAAATATATAAATACTTGTGCAGTTTCAGCTATAGAACAGTGACATTTGCCGGTCACATTGGCTCCAGTATGGGTTTTGGAGGGCATAACTACAAGGTGCACTACGTAAAAATGGAGGGAAAAACAACGGAAGAGCAGATTTCTTAGGCTTAAAATAACGTTGTTTTCTCCAACAACAAAA
This sequence comes from Lithobius niger, assembly GCA_023313725.1. Classification (NCBI taxonomy): domain Eukaryota; kingdom Metazoa; phylum Arthropoda; class Chilopoda; order Lithobiomorpha; family Lithobiidae; genus Lithobius; species Lithobius niger. The sequence continues at coordinate 3,938 of JAHWFP010207389.1, read as the reverse complement.
ATCGCGCGTTTAAGTAATAGATATCCGTGAAGTAGACCCGGTTATCCCGAAATAATTGATCGTCTGCGTGAAACAGAACAGTCCAAAGATTGAGGGGTGGCGAAATCGCACGAGCGCGCAAGCGCGAGTTCGATTTTGCTACACCAAGATCTTTGGACTGTTCCGTTTCCAGTAGACGATCAATTATTTCGGGATAACCCGGTCTACTTCACGGATATGTGTTTTAATGCTAAGGTGTGATGTCGAGCCAACATATCTAGTTATTTGAGATTTAAAAAAAATTTATTTGAAAATTTTATTTGTGAATCGTGACGTAAATTCCTGAACTCAAACTTCCGGTTTGAACTTCCTGTCTGCGAAAGTCTCACGTACGCGAGGACGTCCCTATATCCAGTCCCAGTCACCGACATTTGTGTTTAAGGTAAAACCGTATTTTTTCTACTTTATTAGTTTAAATAAGATATAGCGTATAAAATGCGCTATTCGCTTGAGTCTCGTAGGTTTTTAGGTGTGTTTAGAAGGTGGCAGTAGGCTAGTTTTCGTACCGTCGGAACGAAAGGTTGTCGGGTTCAGCTTGGACCATTCATTCATGGATGGGGGTGGGAAGGGGGCTAGCATCGTATGCGAGGTTTTTTTCTTTTTTTTCGTGTTAGTGCGGAAAATGTCGCCAGGTTACAAATGTGCTGTTCGCTTGAGTATCGTATGTTTTTGGGTGTATTTAGGTGTGTTTACAAGTGTCGGTAGCTTAGTTTTAGTACTGTCGGAGCGAAAGGTTGGCGGATTGGGCCATTCCTCCATGGGTGGGGTCCTAGCATAGTAGCCTACGCGAGGTTTTTTTTTTCGTGTTAGTACGATAAATGTCGCAAGTTGCAAATGTGCTTATTTATGTTGGTTGAAACGGGGTGTGCTGGTTGAATTTGTGTTGTGTACGGTAGTTTTGCAAAGTATGTCACATGGTAGAGCAGTGGTTGTGTAGAGCACGGAAAAAGTGTTAGATTATCAAAAAAAGTGTGGGTTATCAAAAAAGTGTGGGTTATCAAAATTAACCCATGGTCATGTGTGTGGGTTTTCAGATTAACTGTATATAACGGTTACACTTTTAGCATTGGGATGTGTTGGCGTGACGTCACCACCGTGCATTAAGGTGTAAGAAATCACTCTTCACAGCATCGGCTTCAGTAAGACGCCCTTCTGTTTCTCTCTGCAGTGCCCCTTGCAGCTAACCCAGTAAGGCTCCAGCGTAATACTACGTCGTGTCACTGCTGTATAGAACGTACTCGCTGGACGCGTCGATAAGGAAAATGGCGACACTGTCACGATAATGATGTGTTTCATGAACGTTGGTCGCCATCTTATGCTCACCATCATGGTTTCAATCAGTGCATTGATCCGGAATTCGTGGTTTGGGTTCCAGTCACGTCGTCTCAATGAAATTTAAGTTCATAATAAACGCTTTCCGAATTTCAGCTAGTTTCACTGCGAGCACTGGGGCGTCAGATTCGATAGAGAAGTGACATAACATAGTTTTATTGTGTATAACTCTATGGTGGAGCCAGTAACTGGGTTAGCTGCAAGGGGCACTAGAGGGGAAAAAGAAGGACGTCTTACTGTTCAAGCCAATGCTATTAAACTGGATTTCTTAAGCCTACAACACGCTATTTTTGTTGTTGGAGAAAACAACGTTTTTTTTAAGCCTAAAGAAATCCGCTCTCAAAGCACTGTTTTGACTAGAAATGCCTTTGTTTTCCCTTACATTTTAATCTAGTGCACCTTGTAGCTATGTCCTCCAGATGCTATCTCGTAGGAAATATGACGTCACTTGACGCTGCCCTATTATAGGCGCTTTGGGCTCAACTGTACATCTCTGGCTTCCTACAGAGCCGAGTTCGATACTGGTGACGGAAATTGTATACAGGGTGTAACTGAATGGTCTGTACAAACTTTGAGAGTGTAGTCCATGGCCAACTATAAGACAAAAAAGTCCTATAAACATGGGCCCGGAAATGAACCCGTTTTTAGTTACAGCCCCCCCCCCCCCCCGCCCCCCAGTGTTCGGGGTAAAAAGTTGAGTGAAAATTTCACCTAAGGTTTCCAAAACAATACAATTTTGGACATAATTCTTGCAATTTCAGTACTAACAATTCATGTTAGTTTGAGGTCTCACAGCTTTGTCGATGGGGAAAGGGTGCCAAGGATGGGGGGGGGACCTCTTTGGGCTTTATTTATTGAAACAAACCCATGCAGAGCACCAATACCAATAAGGAGTCGTCTTCATTTCTGAAGTGAGGAATTTGTAGGTTTGTGTTTGCACCTCTTGAAGCAGGAAAGCCAACACGTATCTGGATGAAGATCTCTGAAGTACGCAAATGTGTCCTATTTTAGTGTAATGTTTTTTTTTTTAACAACAGACCAAAACAAACAACTGTACGTGCTGTTGTTGCTGGGTAGCCACGAAGTAGGCCTACTTACCGAGTTCACGGTCATTTTTGGGCCACAAGCTCTACTTGGTAGAAAAGCTGGAAGAAAGGTTTGCTAAAGAGGGCTGTTACTCGGAAAAAATGCATTCTAGACTATGGACTTTTTCATTGTTTTGGTGTCTACTAGGATCCGTCATTAAAGTTTAGTCAGACTCATTTAGTTACTTGTAGTAATTGGCCATGTAAAGTTTTTTTGTCAGTAATTATGCCGCCCCCCCCCCCCCCCACCTCCATATGGACCCTTCCCCTAAGTTGTGAAACTTTGCATTGACTGTAATTGCAAGAATGATGTTTCAAATTGCATTGTTTTGGAAAACTTAGGTAGAAGTTATGAAAAATTGTCAACATTATACCCCAAACTTTGGGGGGAGGGGGGGGGCTGTAACTAAAAACGGGTTCATTTCCGGTCTCATGTTTATAGGACTTTTTTGCCTTATATTTGGTCATGGACCACACTTTCAAAGTCTGTACAGATTATTCAGTTACACCCTGTGTGTATGGGTTCTTCTCAGGTTGTTTGCCACCCGTTCGGCACGACAGTTTCCTCCGGGTACTCCGGTTTCCTACCTCATGCGGCTAAAAAACAACTATCCTGATGGTAGTATATTTTAAGTTGTATTCTTCAGTTACTTATACTTCAGTTAATCTTCAATGCAACAGTGGTACTGCCCCATCTTTGCAGTACGTATGTCAATGATCACCCAATTTATGGACCTCCCCGAAAATTGACCTCTCGCACTAATAAAACCATCATGGTTTCTCACGCTCTGCTTTTAACCCTTTGGGTCCTGCGGGACGACTAACCCACATCACCATGGAAACAGCGTGATGGTCACCACCACGAAAGTGATGCTAGGGCTAGCGTTTCAAATGGGAGGGCTTGTTGGTGTTGAAGGCAGGGTTAACCCCTAGGGGTTAAGGATTACCCCTCCTTCTCCGCTTCAATTTGCGCCCGGCAGAAATGACCATCAGGCGCTCTGGACACAGTTGGGGGTATTGCCACAGCGGCAGGGTGAAAGCTGGAAGTAGGGGGGGAGGGTGGGTAGGTGAACGGGCGTAGGGTGGGGGAGTTAAGCGTTTGCCCTGCCCGGCGCCCCAGGGGAATTCGAGGAACCAAGGCGGAAGGGAGGGGGAGGGGGGGAGGTTAAGGTGATCGAATGTCGAGATGCGATTATGGTGGAAGTTGAGCAGTTTAAAACAAAATGGTGGATACAATGCGACCTATGGGTAAATGACACTATCTCAAAAGAGCTTCTTCCCTTCAGAAGACTTCAGTTTCTTAAGACGTATCCTCCAAACTAATAATTGCGAAATAACTGAAAAAACCTTATAGTAACGCTCCCACCAAATAGGTTTTTACCCGTTTCGCCTAATCAAAATATCTTCGAAAATTGAGCATTTATTAACATTTAGAGAAGTCAAGAAGGATTCCTCCAACTCGGATGGAATTTGTGATTGATT
>JAHWFP010207387.1:21380-32389 GCA_023313725.1 Lithobius niger | reverse complement strand
CAATCGGCTGAGAGTCGAAATCGAAAAGTGACATCTGTCGGCATTAATTTCTGCGTGTTCCAGCAAAACAATGGCGATCTCCGTTCGTGTTTTGGTGATGCAATAATTATTTTGTTGTATGTGACATATGTAACGTATTCTTACCGCAATTCTTGTGTTTAGTTATTCTTTAAGTGATCCAAAAGTAAAGCATGCATGATAGATGTAATTGCCCTTTAAGCTCGAAGCGTTTTACTTTTACTGCAAGCGTTTCAAAATTTTTTGGAACTCTTGGTTCGCCCCATCAACTGAGCTGCATTTTCCCGACTGATTTTTTAGTTGGCGGCGGGGAGGTGTTACCTCCCCTCCCCTTCCAATTTGGAACTGAGGCAGCTGTGTGATACTACGTATAAGATTTGGATGGGAAGCTTTTATGTCTCCAGATAATGTGAGATCGGTGGGAAGTGCTGGGTGCGAGTCCCAGTCGGGACAGTTAGCTTTCCTTTTCTTTGTCGGATTAGTGTATCTTGTATGCTCACAAGGCCAGTCTTTAATGCAGACTTGCTCTGCTTACCCTTTATCTTGCAATTTGGTCTTTATTAACGTGAGGTTATTTTAAGACCTTACTCTTGTAGGCCTAATAAACTGATCTTAACCATAATTTTGATTTTTTTTAGAGTAAGAAGAAAGGACTCAACGTTGAAGAAAAGAGGCAAAGAATGATCGAGTTGTTCTACGAAAAGGTCAGTAAAAATAGTTTTTTTTTAAATGCCAGTATTGAAAATAAGTCTTAAAGGCACATAAATCCCTCCGTTCTGGCCGCTTTACTCTGCGTCACCTACGCTAAAATATAGTTCAAACGACCGCAGCGCGCATTGCTATACGACACTAGTTAAACTCATTTTGGGGCCGCGGCAACGTGACACATCGTACGACCAAGTCGCAAACATGAGCGAAGGATTAATTATCCTTCCTCCAGGGCCGCGGCTTGCCAGCGATGTGGCGGGAGTTAAATACCGCTCGGACCAAGCCGTTTAAAACAAGCCTAATAACATTCACACGCCACTACTGACGTCTGCATCGTACCCTTAGACCAGCAAATGAAAGGTAAATCAGTTTATATAAAACTATTTCCGGTAATGTATCGAGTGAAACTGTTAAAATAAACCGGAGGGAGTTATGTGCCTTTAGGTACAGTATAACCTCGTTAATAAGAACTCGGATAACAAGAATTCCCGCTTAATAAGAACTTTTTTTCACGATTTTGGTTGGTCAGCTACTCAGCCAGCACTAAATGTATACGGCTATAAAGAACTCTGTTAATACGAAAGTACGGATAAGACGAACAAATATTTACAATTGTAGCTTATTTTTACGAATTTGCTGTTCGTAACGGTTTATTTTTCCTTCCCCTTGAATTTAGTTTTGTTTCACGCAAAACATCAATCGCTAGTTGACTCCATCTTGGGAAGTGATAAGAGTTTTGTTCGTTTGCGCAAACGTGAAGGTGAAGGACGAATGAAAAGAAAATACTGTATACCGGTAGGCTACATTTTTTTAAGTTGCACTCCAATTTCTCGTCCGTTTAATAAGAACTACGGTTAATAAGAACATTTTTATCAGTCCCCTTAAAGTTCGTATTAAAGAGGTTTTACTGTATTTATTTAGAGAAGTACTGTACACAAATCGTCAGTTTTGTACAGGAATGCTAGAAAACATGCATAAATAAACATTTGAGCATCAACGCTAAAAAGAATCACGTGCACTGTGTAGTATAGAGCAGTGACACTTGCGGCCATATTGGCACCAGTATGGGTTTTGGAGGGCATAACTACAAGGTGCACTACATAAAAATGGCGGGAAAAACAACGGAAGAGCGGATTTCTTAGGCTTAAAATAACGTTGTTTTCTCCATCAACAAAAATAGCGCATTTTAGGTCTAAGAAATCACTCTTCACAGCATCGGCTTCAGTATGACGCTCTTCTGTTTCTCTCTGCAGTGCCCCTTGCAGCTAACCCATTAAGGCTCCACCATAGAGTTATATACAATAATACTACGTCGTGCCACTGCTCTATACAATTTGTGTGAACGGAGGGGGCCATGTTTGAATGATTTGAGTTAGTTAGGAATATTGCGTCTAATAATTTTGTTTTCTCAAAGCTAAACACTGACATTGTAAAAGCGTGTAAGTCAAAAAATACCTATATTTGATAAAAAAAAAAAACCATCTTCTAAAATTTGTAGTTGCAGATGTAAACAGACGCTGGTTGTAGCATAATGTAAATTTGCTCCACTTTTGTGCATAGTTCAGAATTCCAATTTTACCATTGTTGATTTACTGATTGTTGCATTAGGGACAGGTTGGAAACCGAAACCGAAATTTCGGTTTTACTGAACACCGAAACCGATTCGGATTTTGTGTCGGTTTTTCGTACGGTGTTCGAAAAATCAAAGATTGATTTGTTGTTTTAAATTTTTTTTTTAATAATTATCATTTTCTACGCAAAGCTCCTATAGGCATTTAAAAAAGGATAGTGGAGAAAAATGGTGCCACAGCTAAACCCATGGTCTATGACGCTGCTGAAAGTGAAAACAGGAGCGAGTTTGTAGCTAGTTTGAAGCTAGTAATACTACTCTTACAAAAAAAAAAATAGAAATGTCTGGTTGGGGTGGACGGTGGCAAAAACCGATACCGAAACCGCAACTGCGGTTTTGTGGGCACGAACACCGAAACCGTGGTTTTGTGGGCACGAAAACCGAAACTGGAACAAAAGTCAAAAAAATGAAACCAACCCATCCCTATGTTACACTGTTTTGAGCCCTAAAACAAAGAAGCTAATGACCTAGCTGTCGACGTGCCATTAAACCTCAATCCCCCCTCCCCCCCTTCAACACAAAGACTAAATAAACTATTGCTGTAATTTTGGCGCCTTTTTTCATATTAAAACAATACTGGTATTTTAACGATGCGTGATGTTTAGTACTGTTGCATGTTTGGTACCGCGGTACACCATGAGAACCGGATTACTGCCCAACACTAGTATACGCCCACAAAACAAAAAAAAAAAACAAAACAACAGAAGAGGAGTAACCCAGTCATAGAAAAAAAAAACCGGAAACAAGACCAACTCTTAAGATTGAACAAAAAAGTCTCCCCCCCCCCCAAAAAAAATTGTTCATTCAATTTTTAAAAGATTTGTGCAGATGGGGCTGACACCACTTCGATCTGGAAGAGAATTCCACATGTTTTCCACACCTCGAACGGAAAAAGAATTGCTAACTGCATTACGATGCGCACTTGTTAGCTTGATAGTCGTTAATTTGGAAAAAGGTATCTGCAAATCCCATTAATAAACCCATGCAATATATTGGAAGTCATAATGAGGCATAAGTGATAAAGCAGGAGCGGCGTAAAGGAGAGCCTGTTTTTGAAAGTGAGCATAATAAGTAATGAAAGTGTTGTGCGTGTAGAAAAAATTTGTTGTGTGTCCTAACGAGCCACCATAGTAACAAGACGTTTCTTCACGTCTGCTCGTGTCCTCGTGAGTATAACGCTTGCTGAGTATTGTTTTTCATAGGAATCTTCTCCTCCCGTAACAAAGTGAGGTTATTGCTGTAATGTGGCACCGGTGGTTTGGCCTACATTTGCATATACCGTAAATCCTCTGTTTGTAGCCCGGACCACTGGTTGAAAATCAAGCCATTTTGACCTGGCTACAATTAGGCTACAGACCGGTTACAACTGGAGACCGGCTACTATAAAATTTAGAAAGGAAATTTACGGTATCAGTGCATGTAGAACATGTGTTTGACATGTGATGGACATGGTCTTTCATAGAATTTTTTCAAAATCAAGCCATTTTGACCAGATTACAACTGGAGTCCCAGCTGCAACTAGAAACCGGCTACTACCAATTCGTGCTCGACATAACACCCGGCTACAATTGAAAACCCAGCCGTAAATGGAAAATTTACGGTAATTAGGCCTACTTTTGGATTCTTTTATACATATTAGCGAATATTCACCAAGGAAACGTACGCAGAAAGAGTGGCGGATCTAGGGAAGGCACGGAGGTCTGTAATGTTCCACGAATTGTGTACTACATGCTACACACGTAACGGAAGGTCTTATAATAACCTCATGTAATTCGGACACATGAAATCCTTCCTTACGTGAACATAAAAAATTTGCCTCTGCCTCAACAAAAACTGTAAGGCTTAATCTATATATAATTATATATATATCGCTTAGGAGCAGACTTAATGATGATGATGAGGGATCATGACGTCCGTCCAAAAGCGAGCAGGCTTTGCATTCCAGTGCGGGGAGGGGGAAGCAGGTAGGGGTGGAAGGTGTGAGGAGGTGGTTGTTTGCTAGAACGGCGAGTGTTATGGTTAGCTAGTAGTAAATAGTACCCTTAGGGCCGACAATTAGATGGGAGGAGAGGGGGCAAGTTGTGACCCCCCCCCCCAGACCTCAGACAGTGGGGCAAACAAGGCAATAAAAAATTCCTCAAAGGCTCTCCCCACCCTACTACAAATTCCTAGAGCTGCCCAATGCTTCGAAAGGCTAGACTACACCAAATATGGAAGTAATTTTCCCTAATAAAAGGAGAGATCAGAAAATCACTAATTATACATCCCCTCATCTCAATGCGAATGTGCAGTTTCAAACCCTTTTAAACCTATTCAACCCTTGGTTTTTTTTTAAAATACACTTGTACATTGGTATGGTTGAATACATTTGTATGTTTGTACACTTGTATGCTTGAAAAAGGAGGGATGGAAGTTGAAAGGGGAGTAATCTGTAATAATCGTTGTGCCTTGGTTTATTCGACTTTACCAATGTGGCTGCCCACGCAAAGTCTAGAGTGCTGCTCAACCTTGCCCTCCTAGCAAGTTTGCTCGAGTTTCGCCATCTGAATTTATTCTGCGATGTTCTGATGTCTGAGTTTGGCCTACAGAGGCTCCCGACTTGGGGTGCTACTCCTCCCCCGAAATAAAATAAATGCTGTCCAGGCAGGATAGCCATCGTACATCTTCTGATATAATACGCAGGGTCGGCACCTACGGTGCCCCACACCCCCCCCCCCCCCCCCAACCCTCGACGTCATTTGTGATAAACATCTTGCAGCGATAGCTAATCATCAAAATGTGTTTTTTTTTCCATAAAAACCAAAACCTAACCCAGGGCCGTACCGAGTCGTGTCTTTGAGTAAGCTCATTTTTTGTATATTTCTTTATTTGAATTGTCAAGCGCATGAACACTCACCAGAGGAGAGAAATGGTCTCAAAATTGGCTAAAATAGGCTCTCACCGCTCCTCCAGACTCCCTGCTTGGATCGAGAGGGGGCACAAATTATTTATGGACGCTTCCTTCAGAAAATTCTGATCACACCCTTGTCACGTGAATTCAAGACACCCTGGTAAACTTTATAAAAACTTGATGGTGTTTTTAAGGTCCTAATTTTATAAAATCAGCTCGGTAGGTGAACCCCCGGATCCCCTGCCTCAAACGCTTTTTTCCTTTGGTCGCTTCCTGTTTTTGCCAAAATGCCATGTGGCAACCCTGGGTAGGCGACTTAGTGTCCTTTTTTCACCTATTCTTGTAAGGCTTTGTTTCTTTCTTCTTTGGGATATAGTTTTCCTGCTTTATCCTCTACAGTGTAATGCTGCACACCCGGTGGGAGGTGGGATGGAAGTTGTATTGGGCCCAAAAGCGTCAACATTCTTGCAATAATATTGTCGCGCAAAATGACCCATTACGCCCCTCCCCCTTTAAAGTTGCTTTGGTACGCCCCTGACCTAACTTTGTAATAATTACACCACGCAGCTCCCAGTGCGTAATGGCTGATGCTTAAAGTGCATGTTTGCGTAAGTCGTTAGTTTTTAGTGTTTTAGGTGACAGTGCAAGACAAACAATAATTAAAACTATGTTTGGTCAGTGTTACCTTAGACTAATACCTCACTCGGTGTTACGCAGTTCTTAACGTACGTGTTAAATTTAATGTAAATTAGTCTGTGGATGGCCCAGCGTGTACGGTCGACTGTCGGTCGGGGTTGTTAAATTTGTCTACTGTAGGTGTTACCCATCTGTCAACTTTAACTGTTTAATTGAATCTTACCCATCCATGTAATGCTATTTGACCGAACAGGATGTAGTTATGCTGTTTTTCCTCACGATGTTTGTATTGGGGAAGAAAATATAGTATCGTGCCAATGCAGGAAACAAATTGCTAATTGAGTCTTGGGAAAAAGAATTGAAGTAAACAATGGAATCAATTACTGACTAAATTGTTTACGCAGTAAAAAGAGAGACATGTTTAGTTAGCCTTGAAGTAGTTATTACAGGATGGGAAATAGGATTACTTAGTGATAAATATACACAGATGAAGACCTATTTCCATTCCTTTCTGGAATTAAATGTCAGACTACCTGAGTGGAGAATTGAATTAACTTTACCTTTGAGATGAAAGGCCAAAGCCGTGCCGCTCAGCCGTAGTGAGAAGGTTATGGGTCCAATTTTCCCTAATCATCTGTCTGACATTTAGGTCCAGTAGTATAGGTGGCGGTCCGGGGTAGTAGTGGGTCATCACTGATCTGCTGGCACACTGACCCGCTACAACCCAGGTGCGCCGGGATCGCCGCCTACTGGACCTAACTGTCGGACTGCATATTGAACCTTATCTATATGTCAGCCAGTTCAGTAATGACTCGCTGATCCAGCGTGACCCACTGGCTCACCATGAGTCGCTGACCCATGTTATCCCGTTATGACCTCCTGAACCACATTACCTGCTAAGTTTTCAGCTTGCAGCGACGAGTGAAAAAACGCAGTATGTAATAATTTTTCTATTAGGGCGCAGTGCCTTCGTGTACTGCCTTCGTACGCTTTTGTGACGACTGCCAACTATTGTTAAAGTGCGATTTTCAAGCAACTAAACATGCCTAAAATGTGTTAAAGGGCAATTACATCCATTTTGACATGCATGCTTTACTTTTGGATCATTTACACAATAACTAAACACAAGAATTGCGGTTTAGAATACGTTACATACGTCCGATACAATAATTTAATTATTTCATCACCAAAACACGATATGGAGACCGCCATTGTTTTGCTGGAACGCGCAGAAATTAATGTCGATAGATGTCACTTTTCGATTTCGACTCACAGCCAATTGAGATATCTCTATTGGCTGTGAGAGCTCAAGCGTCCGACGGCCACTACAACTGTTGGCCAGCTAAGGCCGTCAGACGCTCGAGCTCTCACAACTAGGTTTTAAAACATTTTGTCCGGAACACTTCTGTTGTTTAAACTTCAACCCAGAGCTAAACAAAAATGTGGCCGATATATGTATTATCGCAGTTTATGGTATGTAGCTCAGATCGTTGAAGTGGTCACACTTGGTGGATTATTGGGTCATGTGCGGTGTGGGTCACCATATCTTGGACCTACAACCCTGCAGCGGTTCATTGGTTGTACTGTTGGAACCATATTTGGTTACGCTTTGTTATGGACATCACCATGTATTGCTGGGATGGCAATCTTGGATACCCAACGGCTAACAACTCATCGTCAAACATAGTACAAGGGGGGGGGGGATTGAGGCTTAATGGCGCGTCGACAACTTGGTCATTAGCGCCAACCTCAGTCACAGTGCAGTGGTCCGGGTTGCCACTGCACCACACATTACAGAGATGTTATTCAAACCCCTAATCTAAATCTTGTCATACATCTGTACCTCGAGCAAAAATTGAAAAACACCGGACAGGAGGACAGACTTATCGCCCAACTGCCGCGCAATGTCATGCGGAAGATGGAACCGACGACGAACACCATCAAGATGGCGACAATCAACAAGTAAGTGCCGGACCGTAAGTGGCCGTCGACACCAATAGCATTCAGGAGGGTCAACTACCCGCAAAACGAAAGTAAGTCGGGTGTGACCACTGTGCAAACGGGCCAACACAACCTCCTCACGGCGACTGCGGCGACACGCCGAGTGCCACTCCTCGACAGTGCCTTTAATGGCTCGTAATTTATTACCGTCCACAGTACAAGGAAATAATTTTGAGATGCGTTTACCAAATTTGGATATTTGGGATGCACATCTGGGAATACTAGCTGGAACCTGTCAAAGGATGATATGCGCGCTCGCTCGTGTTGTTGTTGCTGAAACTCCCGGTGTCCCCCGTTGCCAGTGTTCCCATTTTCACACCGGTGGCCTGGTAATGCACACCTTTACTCAGATGGCTGTAGATTCAGCTCATTAGCTGGTTCTCAGCTGGCTTTGCTTTTGGCGGGCGATGGTCGTCATAACAACCAATGGCGTTACACGTTCTGTTTCTGTGTGATTCGCGCGTGAACATGAGATGATAATCTGGGTGGATTGAATTAAATCAAGCCGATTTAAATCAAATGATTTTTAATTTTAATCACTTCGATTTAATTTTAAATCATGATTGAAATAAAAAAAAAATCATCATTTAACACTTCGTCTATTTAAATCATGATTTAAGATTTAAATCAAACTATTTTTATTAATAATAATCCAGATTTAAATCAATAATTTTACCCTTTTTTTTCAAATGTTTCAAGTAACTGCACCATATAAAATTTCTGGTATTAACTTTAGTTTTTCTCATGATCAGTGGTTGCTGAATAGAGCAGTGACACGACGTCGTATTATTGTATATAACTCTATGCTTGAGCCCTAATGGGTTAGCTGCAAGGGGCACTGCAGAGAGAAACAGAAGGGCGTCATACTGAAGCCGATGCTGTGAAGACTGATTTCTTAGACCTAAAACGCGCGATTTTTGTTGTTGGAGAAAACAACGTTATTTTAAGCCATAGAAATCCGCTCTTCCGTTGTTTTTCCTTCCATTTTTATGTAGTGCACCTTGTAGTTATGCCCTCCAAAACCCATACTGGTGCCAATATGGCGGTAAATGTCACTGGTCTACAGCTGCTTAAGGGGACAGCCTATTCTGCATTTTGTGGAAAGGCTATTTTCAACATTTGGATATGTTTACACAAAAATAGCTATCGTCCGGAAACACTCAAGGTTAGAATACTTGTTTTCTTTTGCTGAAAGTGCTCAATAGAAAAACAAAGCAGTCATATGGATGGTATAATGACTTGACTGAAGACTCATCAATCGTCAACATGAAGTTAAAGAATCAATTCTTTTTACTTCGTGTTTTTTAAATATGCATCGTGTGTAATGTTTATTAAAATAGCCTCAGTGTTCGAAATCAAAAACAAAATTTGACAAAAAAACTGAAAACTTATGTTTTCTGGAATTATCTCTGTAAACAGTCACCTAATTGACATCCCCAAATCTGGAAAACCATGGATAAAAAAAAATACTGATGCAAATTAAAAAAACAAAAAAAAAAACGATTTTACAAAAAAAAATCTTGATTTTTTCATTGTTTTGACAAAATCATGATATTTATCCACCCTGATGATGATTAAAGGTAGTAATATAAGAGATAGGACACAAACTAGGGAAAAACTCACCTTTGCACCTCTGCAAACATGCCAAAGGTGCACGTTTTCCCAGTTTACGTTAAAGAAAATCTTCTGTAATATTCATAATATGGGCAATTTTACGCTCGAAATGCAAAAGAACGATTTGCGTAAATCACATCCTCTTTTTCTTTACATTTTGTTGATTTTTCCAGCCAATAGATGACATGAGTTGAACCTGTAGCGGCAGCTGTATATGAACCAAAACTCTGTTCAGGGTTTGGTGTCCCTGTTCGGGCACCAATTCGCCACGATTATCTTCTTAATCCAGCTTCTAACTCTTAGTGACAAAAGATTCACTTAAATATGTTGTGCTGAGTCTGAAATATATTACGCTCATTTGTACCATTTCCAAACGACTATCCTAGAGTAAGAATTTACTCACAACAAAGCTTGGTTCCCGCCACCGCCATTTTCTTCTCCGTTTGAAGTCGTGGTATCAAACGCCAAGTTTTCTCGTCATGTCAACCCACCGACTATCTCGAAGGTTAATTAAAAAAATGTTACGGACAAATAAAAACAGTTTCACTGTGAAAAAAACTAGTGCAGGGTTCAATTTGAACCAGTTATCTCTTTACTTACGGAAATGGAAAGTGGCAGACTTTTGAAACAAACAATTTATCAATGCAAAAGACGACCAAGCGTAAAGATTAGAATTTAAGCTACCCCCCCTCCCCCCCCCCCCCCCCAAAAAAAAAATAGAAATTAACGAAAAGTCAGATAGCAGGCCTCCGTTAGGGCGCGTTTACGCAACCACTCGCTTTTGCATTCTCGCAGCTAGAAGCTAGAAATTACGTCAAATTCCAACATGGCGGCGGTTTTATGTCTGCCGCCTCGCAACGAAAACAGCAAATAACGTGAGTTCAGAAGCGTTTGGGAAAATTGTTTCGTCATGAGGAATTCTTTATATTGTTGGCACGGATTATAAGACTGCAAGTATTTACTCAAACGATGTCGGATTTAGCTAATCCATTTATCGTTGTTACCATGGCAATGTCACCTTTGCCACCGCGATTGAGTTCTAGCTGCGAGAATGCAATGACGAGTCATGGCATAAACGCACCCTTTGGTATTGTAATGTTAAGCGAGGCCTCGTTCTTGATATGCATTTGAGTAAATGTCTTAATCTTTTTTAATATGATTTCATCTGGGTAGGGGTCATCTGTTTCGGACATGTAAGCCTACTAATTGGAACATAAAAATGCAAATACAAAAATCAGCGAAATTTGCTAGTTCTGGCTTGGACTAGAAAACATATACACATTTTTCCAAGGTTCTGGGGGTTGAAGACTTGTGTATTTATTTTCTCTTAACCTTTTTAGCAACTTTTTTTTGTAGAGTCGTTTTAAAAGTGGTTTGTTTATTTGTTTGTGCAGACTTGTTAGCTGTCTGCCTTAAATTACCCGGCCTACTTTAAGGATGACGTCATTTTACGATCCACGTCGCGCCTGTGACGTCATCCGGCCTCCCAGTATTATGTCAACTTTTAGGTAC
>JAHWFP010207387.1:3078-20598 GCA_023313725.1 Lithobius niger | reverse complement strand
CTTTGAAAAGCCTTGAAGGTCTTGAAAATGCCTTGAAAAGCCTTGAAGGTCTTGAAAATGCCTTGAAAAGCCTTGAAAATACTTTGAAAATGGTTTCGTGTGTTGTGGACGAACCCTGACACATGGCTTAAATCAAAAATGTCATCAGATTAAACAAATTGTAATAATATTGCGATGTCATGGTTTCGTTGTTTTTTCGTGGCACATCCTTTCAAATTGATCATGGATACCTTCTAAACATGATAACCATTGTGCATTTGGTCCTCTAAGAGCATGCTTACGATACTGAAGTGCCATTTTGGCTTAGTGGGTAATTGGATGGGTATGTGCGTAGTACTAAATCACTTTTATATCTTTTGAAGGGTCAGAATTCAGCTACTTTCATAATGAGAATTTCTAACTCCTTCTGTAATAATAGTTCTTGGCTTGTGGCCTTGTTGGTCATTAAGTTTCAGGAGCAATGGATGACATCAAACCTTATTTAAAAGCTTTCTCTTTTCAGGAAGATGATTTTCCTGTTGAAGCTGTAGCTTTATTACCCATCGAAGATTATTCAAGTGAAAAAGTGTACAAGTGTGTTACATGTGGTGCTGCTTTTGAACAAAGCATTGATTGTAACAGCCACATTTGCTGTGATGTGAAACCGTACATATGTGAATTGTGTGGAGAAGCTCATAACTGTCAAAGCAGTTTGCATACTCACATGATGACTCATTCTGAAGATAAACCACATAAATGTGAAACTAATGAACTCGAAGGTGACAGTTTGTACACGTGTGAATTGTGTGACGAAGCGTTTACCCATCAAAGCAGTTTGCTTACTCACATGATGTCTCATTGTGGAGATAAGCCGTTCAAATGTGAAACTAATGTACTCAAAGGTGCATGTGAGTTGTGTGGAGAAGCATGTTCCTGTCTACCCAGCTTGCATACTCATGTCATGACTCATTTCACAGATAACCCGTATAAATGTGAAACTAATATACTTGAAGGTGACAGTTTGTATGGATGTGAATTGTGTGGAGAAGCATGTTCCTCTCTAAACAGTTTGTATACTCACGCCATTACTCATTTCGTAGATAAGTCGTATAAATGTGAAACTAACGCGCTCGAAGGTGAAAGTTCGTATGCATGTGAATTGTGTGGAGAAGCATGTTCCTCTCTAAACAGTTTGTATACTCACGCCATGACTCATTTCGTAGATAAGTCGTATAAATGTGAAACTAATGCGCTCGAAGGTGAAAGTTCGTATGCATGTGAATTGTGTGGAGAAGCATGTTCCTCTCTAAACAGTTTGTATACTCACGCCATGACTCATTTTGTAGATAAGACATATAAATATGAAACTAATGTACGCGAAGGTGACAGTTTGTATGCATGTGAATTGTGTGGAGAAGCATTTACCTATCAAAGCAGTTTGCATACTCACATGATGTATAACTGTGAAACTAATGTATGCGAAGGTGACAGTTTGTATGCATGTGAATTGTGTGGAGAAGCATGTTTCTGTCTAAACAGTTTACATACTCATGTGATGACTCATTTGGTAGATAGGCCGTATAAATGTGAAACTAATGTACTCGAAGGTGAGAATTTGTATGCATGTGAATTGTGTGGAGAAGCATGTTTCTGTCTAAACAGTTTACATACTCATGTGATGACTCATTTGGTAGTTAGGCCGTATAAATGTGAAACTAATGTACTCGAAGGTGAGAATTTGTATGCATGTGAATTGTGTGGAGAAGCATTTACGGATGAAAGCAGTTTGCGTACTCACATGATGACTCATTCTGGAGATACGCCATATAAATGTGAAACTAATGTACTCGAAGATGACAGTGCGTATGCATGCGAATTGTATGGAGAAGCATTTACGCATGAAAACAGTTTGCGTACTCACATGATGACTCATTCTGGAGATAAGCCGTATAAATGTGAAACTAATGTACTCAAAGATGACAGTTTGTATGCATGTGAATTGTGTGGAGAAACATTTAACCATCAAAGCAGTTTGCATACTCACGTGATGACTCATTGTGGATATAAGCCATATAAATGTGAAACTGGTGTACTTGAAGGTGAATACTGTTCTGAGAAGGAAATACGGTCAAGGAATGGCAAAAAATTGCACAAATGTGTCGAATGCGGGAAGGTACTTTCTTCATCGCAAGGCTTACGTCAGCACTTGAATATACATACTGGAGCCAAGCCATACAACTGTGATGTGTGTGGTAGACCTTTTCGCGACTTAGGATCAGCACGAAAGCACGAATTTATACACACTGGGGAAAAACCATATTCGTGTGATATTTGTAAAAAGTCTTTTCGTAGGCAGGGACACTTACGAAGTCATACAATGACTCACACCGACGAAAAGCCACTCAAATGTTCTTTTTGTGCTGCTACGTTCCGTGATGAAGTAGCTCGTAGAAGCCACACTTTAGTTCACACTGGTGAAAAGCGACATAGTTGTGAATTTTGTGGGAAAACCTTCTTGCATCGTGGTGGCTTGCGTACGCATGTGAGGATTCATACTGGCGAGAAGCCGTTCAAATGTGACGAATGTGGTCAGACATTTTCACAAAACTCACATTGGCGAGGTCACATTAGGAGACTACACCGTGTGGAAAAACCGCATAAGTGTGAAATTTGTTCAATGACATTTGCTTTGCGTGAAATGTTGAATGCGCATGTAAACAGACACGAAAAAGAGAAGCTACACAAATGTGGTGAGTGCAAAAAAGCCTTTAAGGTACAAACTGACCTACAACGTCATCTGAGGATACACACGGGAGAGAAACCATTCAAATGTGCAGTGTGTCTAAAGGCGTTCAGCTTGCGACAAAGTCTTACTACGCACTTGAGAATACACACTGGTGATAAGCCGTACAAGTGTAAGTTATGTGGTAAAACCTTCGCGCGCAACGACAGTTTATCGTCACACAGAAGGGCACACGCAGGATTGAAACCATTCAGCTGTGAAATATGTCAGAAGTCTTTTTCACACAAAAAAACTTTACAATGTCATATGAGGTTACACACTGGCGAAATACCTTATAAGTACCCAGAATGTGACAAAGTATTTAGCCGCAAGGAATCATTGGACAACACATGAATGCTCACACCGTATAAATGTAACGTGTATGGCAAATTGCTTAAACATCTCAGCACCTTAAGACAACAAAACGAAAACTACATTGATGGAATTTGATTATTTTACATCTTTGAGAGTGAAAATTTGTTGAAGACGCTGCTGTCGTTCGTTTGCTCTTTGTTTATTGGTTTGTAATTGTTTTTTCTATTTTGCTCTGCGTGGATGGGCGAATATGATATTTAGGATCATGCATTTTTGTGATTTTCACCTGTCTTGCTCTGTTGGGTATGCCTACAATGGTATTTGAATGTGTAACGAGTGGCCGAGACCTGTATCTTGGATCAGAGGCTCCTACTGTAAAAGTCGGAGGTGCTGCCATCTCTACACCAAGTGATGAAGTTGCAAACTAACTGATTAGGTTTCCAAATTCTGTCAACTGATGACGGCACTTGTCAAACTTACTGTGTCACCTTTTTGCGGAGCATTGTGAGTGACGAAAAATAGCCAACTGTGGGAGAGCTAATCCAAAATTAGACTGAACAAATTCTTCGAAGGGAAGCTGGGGAACTTTGGGGTTAAATTAGGGTAAAGAGGCTTGTTTAGGTTGCGGGGAAAAGCCTAACCACAATTGGGCCTACTAAAGGCCTAAAAGCCAGAAGTACCCCTAACTAGGAGACCTAGCAGGGGTTGAAGAGGACCAGCCAGCCCGAAGGCTTCCTGATTTTACCATCCTGGCCCCTTGCTTAAATACCTTTTGGTAACCCCTGACAACCGCGAAATGGCCAGGGTATTATGGGTAATGGAAGCTTCTAGAAGGTTCTAGAGGCAGGAACTGGAAATATAATTACAAGGTATACATAATATCCACCTCTGTACGAATAGACACACAAGACTAAGATTGGCTATTGGCTAGTGGTCGACCGAAACCAAATTTTTCACTTTCGGCCGAAACCGAAACCACTACCGAAACCGGAGATTTGGTTTCGGCCGAAACCGAAACCATTAAATCGGTTTCGGCCGAAACCGCTACCACTACCGAAACTGGAACCAAAACTTAAATTATATCACTTTTAATAATTAGACAAAAAGTAAGGATAAAATCATTAAATCATGAGTGTATGGTTTTTTCACAGACGTAGACTAGACTGGGAGGCAGAGAGCGGTTTACCTCTTTTCTGCCGCTAGGCTGAGTAAAATCCATGCGCGTCCTTCACCCCCCCCCCCCCCCCCTAAAAAAATGTCAGTCTTGCGTAAATAATTCATGACTTTCGTTTGCATTTTATTTCTGCTTGTTAGTTGTTGTTTTTTTTTTAGTTTTAAAACGATTAACTCGTGTCAGTAAGGGAGGTCAAGATCACCCGAAAAGAGTTTCATTCAATGAATATAATAAGTCTTGCTTGAAACCGTAAATAAAGAGCATAAATTCCCTGCAGTGCAACGATGCCATTACAAATATGATTAAATATGAATTGAAAAAAAATGCATTTATTATTGATCGGCATGGCAGAATAAGCAGGATCTAGAAGTCGGTGCCCCTGGGCCTAGTTAGACTATTAGTTAGAATTGGCTATTGCCAGGAGGGGAATTGGTTTCGGTTTTACCGAAACTGCAGCATAGGATTCAACCGAAACCGAAACCATAACCGAAACTAGTTATTCGGTTTCGGCCGAAACCGAAACTGACCAATAACTTTTTGGCCGAAACCAGAACCGAAACCGAAACCGAAATTCGGTCGACCTCTACTATTGTCCCCAGCAAACATGCAAATAAACAAGATTTGCGACAGTGAGAGGCAAACCTGATATAGTCCTTACTGTAGGTAGCTTTGGTTAGATGTATCTCGCATCGATGTTTGGAAGACTTAATAGTTATGGGAAGGGTTTGAAGGCAGAAATTTGCTGACTTGTTCCTGTGTTTGTTCCGCAGTCGTGTAGTAATTTTTTGTCACTAATTTATCCTTTGTGCCCTTGGTTTGGCATTTCAAGCCCTTCATGGTCTTTTTTTTTAACAATGATTCGTGAAAAGTGATGTCCGAGTTTGAAATGTCAAACAACATTAAAGTAATAATGTGAAAAAGGTCCACAAACAAGATTAGTCGTTTGTATTTTTTCTAGCCGAAAATCGATAAGATCGATGCTGGTTTGGCGCATTCTTGCAAATGAGACTTTTCTTGATAAGTATCTCTTTCAATTGTCTTTTAAGTTTCTCTTCTGAAGGGACGCTTAGCTTCACTGCAAAACACCGAAGCAAGTCTCAGCACGCAATGACAGGTGCAGGGGAGCTCCGTCACTCTGGACTTGCAAAACTCGGCTAAAAAACGACCGCAACCACAGATCATGATCAGAGACGACGTACCTATTGACAACTGAGTCTTGAGTTGCCATGGAAAGTTGGGACCAAAGCGGTGAACAGAGGTGTTGACCAAGTCTGGTACGCTGTCTTCCGCTTTAGGAAGCGAGTGGAGAGATGCATTTTGGGACTTAACCAAACATCTTTTGTTGAGTCTCTTTTGCCTTTCTGCGTTTTCATTACGTAACTGCAGAGTTACATCCGAGTTCCAAGTCCGGGATTTGAACGACGATACGTCTCGCACATGGAGCAGGAGGGGAAGACAATTAACTTATTAAAAGGTACATCGAGTTAATACAGTCGTAGTACTCTTCAAAAATTACACAATACATTTTCAATTTGATATTGGGGAGCCAAATTGGAGTAACCCAACATTATTTTTTGGGGGTGATTTTCTTCATTTTTGAAATTTTTGAATTTCTGGGTGTCGAATTTTATTTTCAGCAGAAGACGACGCCATCTTTTGAGAAGAACACTCCACCAAGTTTAACGTTGTACATCAGTGTGCTGAGTGTTGTAGTTATAATGGCGTAAGTCTCTCACTTTGCCAGCTAACACTGGTAGAGAAGGCAAACTCTGTTTTTTGGACTTTTGGCAGTTTTCAGTCATGAAAACGCAAGCCAGATCAAATGTGCGTTTATTACACCAAAATCAGACCCAAGCGCTTCTACCACTTTACCGCAGGAGTGTGCCGTTCTGATTGACCTCCTAAGCAAACCATCCTGATTTGGACCACACAGAACAAGCAGTTGGTCAAGTGACGTACAGCAATCACTTTCATGGTTTGAAGAAGACCCAGTTCCCATGGCTAGATTTCAAAAAGAGACTACGGCAAAATTTCATGAGTTGGACAACACAACTCGTGGTTTTTTTAGGCAAGAGTGCAAACTGTGCTAAACGCATAACATTGAGTAGGAACTGGAAAATGACAGTTTGGCCCTTGTACTGCTTTCACACGTTATAATGTTTGGGTGCCAGCCCTGGCTGACCCGTGACGGAGGATTTCACACGTAATAATGTTTTCTGGGCTAAAGCGTGCTGGCCAGGTGTGACGTGCGCCCGCCTGGCTCGCCTTTCCAGCCGAGGCCAGCCCTGGCCAGCGCGCCTTTTTTTTAACGTGTGAAATCCGAAGCGAGCCCTCCCGCGCTCATACCTTGCGGTGCAGCCCACTAGCCTACATGTCAACAAACAAAACTGTAAACACTAAAAAAGAAATAGTTACGTGACAATCGTAAATTAAATAGTGGCAGATTGAAAACACGTGGGATAAAAGAAGAGACTAAATATTGCACCTTAGTAGAAAAAAAAATTCCCGTATTGTATATCAGCATGTTAGAAGCGTCATGATGCATCGCACTGATCAATTCTCTATCAGCATTAGGAATAATTACTGGCAGTGTTTTTGCAGTGTTTTTCCCTGAATGATATGGAAGGTACGGAAAATCGGTGAAAGTGTCGGTTCTCAAAAACTGGCCGTCTAAACATCATGAAATTTTTCCAGTTTTATTTCCTTTGCAAATTTCGCGCCATTAAAAGGATATGTTTGGATGTATCCAAAGGAAAAAAAAAACTACACTACAAGGAAAAATAAAGATAAGACCAGTTGTTTTTTTAAATTTTTTTAATAAAATTTTCAGCATATAAAATAAAATACTAACCTACGTCAGAGAGTCATGTTTCAGAGAGTACGAAGTTATGTTGTCATAATTAACAAACTGTTGCAGAATGAAGACATGACATCATATTTATAAAATAAAAAAATGATAATGTGTCGAATGACACGAACCATATCCATTTTTTTTGTTCTTGAACTGTAGACTGCCCGACCAAGAATTCGAACCGTCAATCTTTGGATACGTTTATAGATCGACACTACAATCGCCGAACTGCCAAGATTTAACTATTGGAGTGTCGATATTGCTATCCAAGGACATCAGTTTTGACAATAGTTCCAAAGGGCAATAGAAATGGTTTTCACACCCGTATTGAAATAAAAACATTAGCCTACATTATATAACGCAGAAATAAAATCGGGAAACCAGCTGGTAGATTAGTATTACCAAATTAACGGAAAGGTGTTTTAATAACACAATTTTTTTTTTAAATGGGTTTATAGCCTATTGACCGTGGCACAAGATCAAAGTTAAAAAAAAAAAAACACGGAGAAAAGACAAAAGAAAAAGTCTGAGGAAAAAAGCCGGGAGGGGGAGTTGAAAGTCACAAATGAAATGGCTTGGTTGTTTTATTTTTCATGTGGTTATATATAGGGATGGTTAGATTAATTAATTGTCTTGGCTCTAATTTCACCAGGCAGGGTGGGGTGTTCATCAGAAACAACTTTTGTAATCTTTTTTCCTGTGGCTTTTTTTTTCTCCCTATATTCATGGAGAAGGTGGTGTAGTAATCTTCATATTTTATTTTTTTCAATTCTTGGGCTATTATAAACATTACAGCGACGTCAGTTTGACATTAATGACGAGCTTCTCCTGAAAACACGTAGTAATTAATTGATTAATTATAAAGTACTTTTATCTCTTGTAAAATCTAATTCTAATTATAATCTCTCAAATCTAACATCTAATCTTTCTAATCTAAAAACAACTTTGTGGGCGTGACTTTGTGCCGGGGAATTCCCCATCTATGAGTATATTGTATAATTCTATAAAACACGAGGGCTATTTTTTTTATGAGCAAATGACGACGTTTAAAATGCTTAAAGTGCAAAAAAAAACCGTTGGCTTGCTGCTGGGGGTGCTCACAACGCTCCCCCAGACCTCCTACTTGTAAAACCGACGGGTGAAGAATTTACTTAGGGGGGTGAGGTCGCGGAAAAAAATTTTTTTTAGAGGGGTCGCGGTTTGAAAAAGATTCGGAACCACTGCTCTAGAGAACTGTGGCTCAGCAAGGGCGTCTAAACTGAAAATGTTTTGCATTATGTCTAGGTCTAACATTTGACGTGCCTCAGTATCCGTGTTTTGTTGATGCATACTTTATGGGGAGAGGGGGGACGGCTGAACATTTTTTGGTCTACGTGTGGGGGGGGGGGGGCGGGATTTTTTTTAATAGCCAGTAAACTAACCGGATTGCTCTACAACGATATTAGTGGGTAGACAAAATGGCCACCACGATCTGTTCTTCGAGGTAGCATCTTTGTGCGGAGAGACGCGACATCTACGGGCAGCTAGTGGCGGTTGTAGGAAGAATAATTTTAAATTTTTACGTAGATTTGGTGGCCAATTTTTATTATCTATAAAATTATTTTTAAATAGTTTTTAAAAATATCACTCAGCCACAGTTAAGCTATTTCTCTGGGTTTGCAAAAAAAAAAAAAAAGCGACACGTTCGTTGACAATTTGTACCGTTGGAGTCGCCCTCGGTTGACAAAATGCGGCAACTAGACAAATCAATCGCATCAGCTGCGCTTTCGGTGGTCATATTGCCAACCCAGTCTCGTAATGCTATTTTTCATGCAAGATCCGGACGGTACTGTAGAAGCCGTGTTCGTTTATACATTTTTTGGTATCGTGAAAAAATTGTCCCCCCCCCCCCAGTTATGCATAATGACCGGCCCCTAATGGTAAAAAAAAAAATCCTAAAAACCGCAAGTTAGTGCAAAAAAATGTGTTCACTAAGCCAAATAACTGAAAATTTCGCACAGAGCAAAATTCCACTTTCATGCGTCACTCTATTCACTGACCGGTGTTCGTCCCAAGTGACACTGAAGCTTGAGAGGACAGGCGCGGACCAAGAAGGTGGCGGGATCGCCCCTCCTAAAACCGAATCGGACACACGAGCTGATAATACAACATTATTGTTTAAAATCATCTTCAATGACTGCGGATATTAGCACGGCTGGCAGGCAGTGCTTATTAGAGTTCGTTTGCGCACGAGAATTTTCAGAAACTGGACCGGAGGCGGAGGAGCGGCCAACAATATGAAAATGATGTTACAATGGTGCAATAAATACGTGAGGCGCACAAAAGAGATCACTCGAACAAGATGTAACGATGCTTGGGCACGGGGAAATTAACATTTTCGTCGTATCTTGTTCATTCCTGAAATAAACTGTTAACTCGTAGTTGAGAACCAAAGTGAAATTGGTCCTGATTTTCTCTTAAATCTTCAAGATTTAAACCGTAGGGTGCAATGTCTTCAATTTTGAGGGCCTTAAAATTCGGCGGCCGACACGACTGTATGACTTATTTAGTTCTTCAATGTGGGCTTCGGGAAGCCAGTTGATTTGTTTCTGCGATTGTTTGCCACGATATTGCATCAGCCTGCAACAATGCAAAAGCAACTGCCAATCAAAATGCACATGCTAAACCAAGACACACGCTAGTGCGTTGTCATAAAATAATAGACATTGGACGAAGCTTAGGCGGAACATAAACCAAATTATGCATTTCTAATGCTCAGTTTTTTCGTAAACAAAATTGGGTGGACAGTGCAAATACTGTACAAATGATGGACCAGACCGTAGCAATTACAATAAAAAAGCATGCCAACAAATTAACTGGACAAAAAACGGCTTCGCTGTTCAGAAAAAAAGGGTTAGAGCTCGTATCCCCATACTCACAGCTGTCAAGGAACACGAATTAAAACGGATTAGATTTCACTCGAACGCAACGAACTATAATTTGAACTCCAATTCCAGGGAACAGGGATTGTGACACGCCAGCCTCCATGCACACGCATACACGTACATCACAAAAAACACACAGACACACACAAATAAAACACATATATTATACACGTACATGAAAGAGAACGAAAACATAAACCCACAAACACATGCAAAACAAAGGTCATAAACAGCAAAACGCATACAAAATTCAAAGATTAAAAACACATACACAGAATGGACGTGTAATTTATTCACACGAACTAGAACTAAAACAAAAACCATAAACACGCAAGCAAATTAAACTGCCTTAAATAGGAATCTGTTTGTTTCAAAAATTGTAAACGTACACAAAATACACATAAGCCACTCACACGAATCTGACTTAAATGTAAAACGCAGACAAATTTTAGAAAAAAGCCTGTATAATACACAAATTAAGTGCATGCACACGCACAAGCAGTAAACATTTCAAATACAGTGTTTATGGTTTGAGTTGGATTTTAAATTATAGTTCGTTGCGTTCGAGTGAACTCTAATACGTTTTAATTCGTGTTCCTTGCCAGCTGTGAGTATGGGGATACGAGCTCTATTCCTTTTTTTCTAAACGGCTGTTCAGTTAATGTATCATTGCTTCCGACACAAACAGAGGCATACTTACAAAAGCATAATAATTTCACGTTTTTTTTACGTTGGTTTCGTCCTTTTTTCGTCCATTTTCATTGGACTGCTTTCGTCCACTTTCGTTTTGTTTTCGTCCACTTTCATTTTGCTTTCGTCCATTGTTATCCCATCCGCAATGCATAAATGGACAAAAGCAAAATAAAAGGACAAAACCAACGTAAAAAAAACTTGTAAAAATGGTTAATTCTTTACCCTACTGTTTCAGAAGTGTTTCTAAATTTTTAAGACAGCATAATGGCGCGAAGACAAAAATCCACGACATAAAGAATCGAAAAAGTAAGAAGAAATCGAATTAGAATCAAACGAATTTATTATGCCAATAATTTTAGTTGAAACAGAAATTGGTAGGTACAAAAAAAAAACATTGAAAAAAAAAGCGTGCGTGCATCTGACTTTAGGTCTCTCCCCTCTCTCTTCATCCCCCCCCCTCCCGCGGTCCCCTAAAATTTGTGAACTGTGGCCATGATTGGAAAATTATGTTTTCGACCTCTAGCAGATGCGAAATCGCCCCTCCTAAAATTTCATTTTGGATCTGCTACTGTGAGAAGAAAGCAGCGTCAATCTCAGTTGACCTTGTTTCTGTCGTGTGTGCCGCCCATGATTATCGTTGGATGGCGGTATTAGCAAGCCGCAGCGGGAATTGATGCTCGTCTGGCATCGTTGCCATGGTGACGGATTGGAGATGTGCGGCTGTGGGGAGGAAACTGTTGGATACAGTGTACGTACGCGGTACCACTAGGCGGTACGCGGTACCATACCAGCTCGTGTTCCTCTTGTGGGGCTTGCCGGCTACAAATATTACCGTACGTTCGGCAGGTTCCATTTTCTCCGTTTGCCCTCCCTTGTCAGGAGGCTGGTGGCTTTCGTCCAATCGATCGGCCGGCTAGGAAGCCATTCCTTCCCACCTCTGTATTTTTTTCAATCTTCTTTCTCTCTGAGTGATTTAAATTTTGGTGCAGTGTTCTGGTGTTGCTAGTGGTGTGTGTGGGGCCGATGACGTGGTTTCCCGGGCACGTCAGATCCAATCCAACATTTTATTTGAATTTATACAGAGACCACATACAACCAACCACCAACCATTTGTGGCTTAATTGTCTAGGCTTAACATCCGAAAATACTAGCACAATTTTCGACCTGGATTATTAAACCGTTTGAATTCAATTCATTGAGCGATTTTTAGGCTGGGTGTTGCATTGGTAGTCATTAACTTCAGCTGTAATGGCTGACGTCAAACCAAAATTGAAAACTTTATCATTTCAAGATCATGACGAACCTATCGAAGCTAGACATGAAGGGAATACTTCAAGTGAAAAATTCTGCAAATGTGAGATATGTGGTGCTACTTTTGAACAAAAATCGGATTATAGCACCCATAGTTGTGATCTGAAACCGTTAAAGTGTGAGTTGTGTGGCAAAAAATGTACCCGTCAAAGCAGTTTACGTACTCACATGAAGACTCATTCTGGAGATAATCCCTACAAATGTGATAATGGTGAACTTGGAGGTGGTAAAAACTCGACAAAGGCGCACGCTCTGCCAAATAAAACGAAAAAGAAGCACAAATGTGTGGAGTGCGGGAAGTTACTTTCCTCTAAAGAAAGCTTAGGATATCACTTGAATTTGCATACTGGAGAAAAGCCGTACAAATGTGATGTGTGTGGTAGGGATTTTCACGATCCAGGAACCCTACGAAAACACACATTTCTACACCCTGGACAGGGACTGCAGAAAAATCTTATTCGGTCAAATAAAAGGGGTAAAAAACACAAATGTGTCGAGTGCGGGAAGTTACTTTCCTCTAACAGGAACTTAGGACATCACTTGAATATACATACTGGAGCCAGACCTCACAAATGTGATGTGTGTGGTAAAGCTTTTCACGATTCAGGATCCCTAAAAAGGCACCAATTTATACATACTGGGGAAAGACTAAGACGGCACAAATGTGTCGAATGCGGCAAGTTTTTTTCCACCTTACAAAGCCTAAATTATCACTTAAATACACATACTGGAGTCAAGCCATACAAATGTGATGTGTGTGGTAGAGCTTTTCACGACTCTGGGTCTGCACGAAGACACAAACTTATACACACTGGAAAAAAACCATATTCGTGTAGCATTTGTAGTAAATCTTTCCGTAGGCAGGCACATTTAAATGGTCATACAATGAGGCACACCAATGAAGAACCCTTTCAATGTATTTTTTGTACTGCTGGCTTCCGGACTAACCAAAATCTTCAAAGACATACCCTAGTTCACACTGGTGTAAAGGAACACATTTGTCAACTTTGTGGGAAAGCGTGCTCTTCTAAGTTTGACTTGCGTACACATGTGAGAATTCACACCGGAGTGAAGCCATACAAGTGTGAAGAATGCGGGAAGACCTTTACACAATCGACGCACCGACATGTTCATATGAGAATACACACTGGGGAAAAACCGTACAAATGTGATATTTGTTCAAAGTCATTTGCTTTGAAGGAATCTTTGAACAGCCACACAAGAACCCACGCAAAACAACGGCCATATAAAAATGATGAGTGCACCTAAGCTTTTAAGAAGCTATTTGTGTAGCTGCCAAGGGTAATATGGATTTGGGTGCTACGTAATCAAGGACACATACATGAGAGAAACCGTTCAAACGCCCCTTGTGTCCATTCGAATCCGAGAACCGACCCAAGCACCATATCTAAAAAAAAAAAAGTCTCAAAGTTTTTTCAGGCGGTTACAGGTTATAAAATATCTCGAAATCCGATTATTTCTTCTCAATTAAACAAATTCTAAGGCTGGAATAATCATTACAATTCTATAAACTACCTTGGCTAAGCTTGCAATCCTTACGATTGTATCGGTAGTTCGATTGTCAGAAAAAGTAAGATAGGCTAACCAATGAAAGTTTTTATCATGATATTATTGATTTATTGATAATCGTGCCAACCCAAGTCTACATCCTCCCCTCCTTTTTTTTTCTGTGGTTCAAAGAAATCTCTTGGTTCAAACTCTTGGTGCAAATGTGCGGTACATTGTACAAAAGTTTTTGAAATCTGGACCGTGGTTGCAAATGTGCGCTACTATTGTACAAAAACTTTTGAGACCCGAACTGTTGGTTGCGAATGTGCACCACATTGTACTAAAGCTGTGGCACGTCTGAATCAAAGCACGAAGTCTTGAGAAAATTATTATCTTATTCATGTTTGTTTGCGGTCTTTTCTGTGTGACAAATAAGGAGCTAAAGGGACTTGTATAACTAAATATAATCCAACTGGACTTTTTTTTTAAAGCCTGTTGGCTAACGTGACCTTTTCTTCTGAAGGCATTGGCTTGTGGGGTTACTCCCCATTTTCCAGTAGACAGCAATGTTTCCAAGAAAAAATATTGTTTGCTGTATGGACATCTCAATTGTAAGGCATGGACTTCTGGGGTTACTTAGCATTTTGCAAGTGTAGAAAGCAATGTTTCAAGCGCAGACGTTGCTTATGGATTGGACGTCTCGATAGTAAGGCGTGGGCTTCTGGGGTTACTTATCATTTGCAAATGTAGACAGCATGTTTCAAGTGTAGAGGTTGTTTGTGGTATGGACGTCTCGATAGTAAGGTGTGGGCTTCTGCGGTTACTCCCCATTTTGCAAGTGTGGACATCAATATTTCAAGTGTAGGTATTGTTTGTGGTTTGGACACCTCGATAGTAACTGTATTTGTTCAACCAATTTGCTTTCTTCAAATCAAGAATGCCACCTGCTTTGATTGTTGACAGAAAAGGTGTTTGAAGTTATCTTTGTATGTTTTGAGGTGTCCTTATTCTTTCCTCCAAAATGTGGCATTTTTTCTGTAATATTGGAGCATAATTTTGGATGGTAATTTGGCTGCAAGAAATCTTCCTTTTGGATTTGGGGTAGGCCTATTCATCAACCCCATGCCTCGTACCCCATAATCGTACTGTGGGCTGTGCGTGGGCAACCTTTTCGGCCAGTGTGCCAGACAGAGAGAAAAACAATGGTAAGAATGGCAAACCCTTAAATGGGTTTTCAGTAAAACAGTTTTTAATCTTTTTTTTAATTTTTTACTGTATATCCTACTACGCAGCATGCCTAACAGACATTTTGGTCGTCTAATTGTTGAATGAAAGAATCCAATATTTACGCGAGGATTTGTTCAAGACTCTGTGAATACCGCAGACAGTCCGGGATACGACCCACCGTGGCCTAATGTCGAATTTGACCCACGCTGTGTTGAGACTTAAAACATGTAGGCTTGCATGTTAGCCTACATGTTTTAAGTCTCAACACAACGTGAGTCAAATTCGACATTACCCCACGACGGGTCGTGTCCCGGAATGTCTGCGCTAGGCTAACACATTATATTTACTTACAGGATAATAAAGAAGGACCTATGTAAAGTTTTTAGTGGTAAAGCGGTTGTTAGGGTTTTCAGTGTTGATTAATTTCCTCAATCCTTTTCTTTATAATTGAATATTTTTAGCATTTTGTAGTTTTTTTTTGTTTTAACTTCGATTTTTTTGACTCGCTTGCGATGCTATGAAATCGCGTGTCAGTTTTTTCACTTCTATGCTGCATCATTTTGCTAAATTTAACAGTGAATAATGTGTTATTACGTCGTTGTTGCTTCATTGTTAGTGTTTGTTTTCAAATTTTAATTTAGTAGCCAAGTTATCCAGTAGGTACATACATTCAGCTTCTTTGTGTTATTCGTTGTTTATTTACTGCTAATTTTGTTTTTTTTTACAATCGTGTATGGGCTAATGTAATTGGAAGTAGGGAACTCAACCATAGTAAAGAATATATGAACATTGTTTTCTCCCTCCCCCAGTGCACATGGAATTGTTTGCACTGCAATGCACCTCTCTCCTGTTGTCAGTCCAACCTGTGGGAAGCATTGCTCCTAGCAGAAATGCATTTTGCTGGCAACTATGTTTATTAACTAATTTAATTTATTAATTTAGCTATAAAATTACGATTACAATAATTTGCCACATTTCGGAAAACGTATAGGACATCGACAAAATTCATTGCCATTGACAATAAAAATTCCTATTTTATTCTTTTTTTCAAGGTTTTTCAAGCCATGAATTTCGGTTTTCAAATTCAGGCTTTTTAAAAAGGAATTCTGCGCTGCAGAAAAATCCTGTTACTTTATTATTATGTAATGAACAAGACCCAAAGTATATTTTAGATGTCTAGAATGAAGTTTAGTGATTGATGTCTATTGCTGGAGTTTGCTAGTCACTTTATTATTATTTAATGACTTAATAATTGTATGGTATTGTAAGATACCATTTAAGAAATTAATTTATTGTACACATTATTTTGTTTTATTAATTTTTTTTGTACTGGTGTATTGCTTTTCTTACAAGTTCCACAAGAACTTCGAGCTAGTCTTACGCAATAAATTATTATTATTATTAAATTAACCATATTTTGTAGGCTCAATATTGTTAATTGTTAAAGTAATAGTTGCAAATTAGGCCTACTATTTTCTTTTGTACAAACTGTGTATGGGAGCGTTCACAAATTATGTAACACTTTTTTCTAGTAATGTAAACCCCCTGGTCCCTTCATAACACCAGCGTAACACTTGGCGTAACCCCCACCTAATAACGTTTATTTATTCACTGTATTTGGTACCTAGGCGCGTAATGGCTTGGAAAAAAAATTTCCAAGTTGTAAACACGTTAGAAACATAATTTAGCGAAAAGGATGTTGAAACAATTTAGAAAAACTTAACGAAAATTTGTGTTTAGGTAACACTTCGTCATACTCCACCGTTCCCATCATAACAGATAGTAATACATTTGCAGAACCGTTCTTCTCCCCGCCAGGCGTTACGTAATTTGTGAACGCTCCCTAATGCCCCACATAGGAGATTGAGCATATGAAATTAATTATTAGTACAGTGACGTACGATTAAGATAACAATTAAGATTTAAAAAATTACAGTTTGCATTCGCATTACAGTGAAGTTTATCAAATTTTGCTGACGAAATTCTCACAATTTGTTAACATTTCTTAGATATTTGTTGGTTCGTGTTGAACAATAATTAAAATTTGTTACATTTCGTGAATTTTTTTAAACATGATTTTTTTCCTTACCAATGGTGATACACACACATTAAATTTGCTTAAATACATGAGTTCCATTGAATGATTGATAAATGACGATATTTTGGCGGTATCACATTCATTTGGCCAAGAGTCGAATCGTACGGTCATCAACAAAAAATCTGATGCAAAAGTGTGTGATGAGACATAAGAAAATGACACGATTGACAACAATTTTACTTTCGCTTATTTTGATGAGTAATTGTAATGCACTTATTGTAATTAGTACATAAACACGTTAACACACATTCTTTGCTAACCGTGAAGCAGTGCCTTAAGCTGTGAAGGTGCAAAAATAAATATAATTTCAACTCCAATTCCAGGGAGCAAGGATTGTAACATTGGGCTAGTATACCTTCAGAACCTGGCCTAAGCAGCTTACTCAGTGAGAGACAGACACGATTGGTAGTTTAAACAGATGGTCAAGAGGCAGCACCTTACATCAGGTGCTGTCTCTTTTAAACTATTTTTACGGACATATGCATCCCCTGCTGGTGTGAATATCATTAGGAGATTACATGTGAATCATTGATATAGTATACTAGGAAAGAGGCTTTGGACCTATTACAGGCATATCAAGCCTCTAGGAGAGTTCATGGCTGGTTCAATTTGTACTGCTAAGAATGATTAGTGTATCAAATTTCCTTCTTTTTCTTG
>JAHWFP010207384.1:0-16067 GCA_023313725.1 Lithobius niger | reverse complement strand
TTTTTTTTAAATGATTTGATTATCCAGATAGTTTTTATTATTTTTTAAGTTTATATTGTGTACGCGGTCTATCTTCGAGTCCTGTAGGTATTTTACGAGCGGCTACGTCTTCCTGGAGGGGGCGGCTTTAATCGACGGCCGCCATTGTTTTTGTAACCATTGTGGATATCAACAAGGCACTCTGCTACCAAAAACATACAATTGATTATCTGCGTTGTTCTGGCGCGAACTCAAGATAGGCCGTTGACACTATAATTGCTCTTGAAATGTGTTATAGGGTTTTAAACTCGAAACGACGAAGCTGTTGATGTATGTTTGTGTATTTTCTAGGCTTTAAAAAAAAACATATGTTTCAGTAGTTTTGGAACAGAGCTGGTCAAGCATGGCAACGTCATAATGGACGCGGTGGACTGGACGTTTCAAGCGCTTCAGTTGTACGCTAGAGTGACAGCTACCCTGGTGGCCGGGGTTGACGTCAGCAAGTTATGACGTCAGTAAATTATGACATCGGCAAATTATGCCACTTCCTTGTTTTATAAATGCTGACGTCATACTCTTTAGTATTGGAGAAATTTCGATGTCTATGCGCTAAGACGGTGTTTCGTATAGAGCAGCGTCAAGTGACGTCATATTGCTACAAGAGAGATACCTGCAAGGGGCACTAGATTGAAATGGTCGGTTAAACAACGGCACTTCTAGGCAAGCCAGTGCTTTGAGAGTGGATTTCGTAGGATTAAAAAAACCGTTGTTTTCTCCAATCCCTTATGCTGCTTAGGTTGTAATTGGAAAATAAAGATTCCACTTGCTTAAAAATGTCAGCTACTGCCAACAAATCGATAAAAATCGCGCGTTTTAGGCCTAAGAAATCCAGTCTAATAGCACTGGCTTCAGTAAGACGCTCTTCTTTTCCCCCACCAGTGCACCTTGCAGCTAACCCAGTAACTGGCTGCACCATAGAGTTACATACAATAATACTACGTCGTGTCACTGTCGTATACAAGGCACCTGGCACGTCCTCTCGGCGTTTCCCATTGAACGCCTATCTAGCACTTGATTTCAAGAAGTGAAGGAATGCGCAAAGAAATTTTGTTTTGCACAACAAACAAGCCACGTGTCTCCTTAATTACTGAGTGTAAAGTTGGTGCGCCCACGTGCACCAGGGAGCAATCGGTCGCGGTAAACAATATCACTGTCACTAGATGACGCCCATCTAGTGGTTCAAAATCTTCTTTTTAAAACGGTCGATATACAGAAAAAAGAGCCCGTGATATCGTTATGCTTAACTTTACCGCTTACTTCCTGGTGCACGTGGCCTCACCAACTTTACTCTCAGTAATCAAGGAGGCACGTGGCTTGTTTGTTGCGTAAAAAGGAATTTATTTGTGTGTTCCTTCGCCTGTTGAAAGTAAGACACACCTAGATAGCGGCAAATGGCTATAGATGCTACACCGTATCATTTAGTGGCAATCCCCCTTTAATGACCGAAATGGTGGCCAGTGTCACAAAAGATGGGTTTTGAGAACGTGTGCATAATCACCATCGTATGCTCACCGTTGTAGATGCGTTGTTAAGGATGTTGTTAAGCAGATTTATGTTAATTCCGACAAATACGTGTATGATTTAAAATCGAGTGACTTGTTTACCTTTGTTTAGTTTACTGGGGATGCTGTGTGTGACGACTATATCTCTACAATTTGTTAATTACGTTGCGTAAACAATGCTAGCGAAGTATATAACTACAGGTCCGCCATCTTTAGTCGGTGGATTAGGCGCAAAAAAACCGTCTCCTAGAGTCTGAGTCCGATGCTTCCCCGGTGACGT
The DNA here is from genome assembly GCA_023313725.1 of Lithobius niger. Lineage (NCBI taxonomy): Eukaryota > Metazoa > Arthropoda > Chilopoda > Lithobiomorpha > Lithobiidae > Lithobius > Lithobius niger. Next base: position 14,246 of record JAHWFP010207384.1, on the reverse strand, counting down.
CACGCTGAAGCATCGCAAAACTAACCGTTCGTTTAGGAACGACTTTGGTGAGCTATGATGACCGACCTGAGCTTTCCGTTGAGTAGGCTACAGGGAAGGGCTGTTTGTTCGAAGTTATCGTTTATATCGTAAATAATACTTGAATTCCAAAAACTTTGCCGTTTATGAGATCGAAAATTATGGATTTAAAGGAACGTTGAGGTTCATCCGCCTACATCATGAATTTTGGCATATTAGGGTTTTGCCTTTTTGATTTATCGTTGAGGGAAAAATAATAAAAAAAAACTATATAACAGTAACTAAGAATAGAAAATAATATGGTTCATGCGAAAATGGGGAAATAAATTAACGAACACAGCTTACTACGGTAATAGCATGAAACGAAACACCAATTAGCTCATTGTTAGAAAGAAAAAAAAAGATTCCGTATTATCCAAGTAATGTTTGCATCTTAAAACGTTCTTAAACGCTCTTTCTTGCCTTATTGAAATTTTAAGTTAAAACGTTGTAAAATTTCGGTGTCAGAATACAACTAAATTTTTACCATTTTTCAGTTTGAACTTTTGGTTGGGTAACATGCACGTAACTTCGTTTCTGGTATAAATAATAGACGCTCCATGGAGCTCATTTATATGACAGTCAAGCAAAGTTCTATAAAAATACAGAGATGTTGTAGACAAGATACAAAGCTCTCTAAAATTGGCTCAAAACTCCCTCGTTTCATTAAGAATTCTCTTTTGCCAAACGGTTCACTGCCGAAAAGTAGACCTTATTTAGGAGTGAAAACTTATTTTTAATTCAAGTGGCGTGCATGGTGTAATGGCCACTGATAATAAAATAAAATAAATGTGTTTTGAATAACGTCCTTTTTTATGTAGAAGTGGATATTAATTCAGTGCAATTTTCAACATAGGTTCGCTATACAGATTTTGTCTTGTAGTACCACTTAAGCACTGAATAAATCCGTTAAAAATCCGTTTTGCCGTTGTTGATTTTGTTGCTAAGCATTATGAAAGAATTCCGTGTTTCAGTTAAAAGCTTACAGTGTTAAACCAATGACAACGTGTTCGTTTCGATGCCAGCCTCCAAATTAGCAGCCTGGATGCGATAGAATGACTTTTTTATTTCGTAGATGTGGGCTTCCAGTGCTGAGTATTAAAGTGTTTCATAGTTATCGGTGCAACAATCATTGCATGCACGATCGTTGTTGCGTGCTTATGATCGGAACAAGAATTACTTGCAACAAATTTAACTCAGAGTAACTGGTGCCCTTTTGTTGTTAAATGAAGAACATGGACTTATAGGTCCATGGACTTGTAGGTCCATTTAGCTCTCAATAAACAAATAAACAAACCATACCATACCATACTATCGGCTTCGGGCCACGTTAGCTCTTGAATAAAATCAATACCATAGCATAAAATGTATGGAAAAAGATGGTTTCGGGAGGTTGTTGGGGGAGGGGAAAAACTCGGATGGAGAGAGCATCATAATCGGGGGAACAGAATGTCGTAGATGTATCTAAATTCACCCGCCTTTAGACGGCCGGTTTCTAGTAAAAAAACATAATGACAGAAATTACTTGATTCACTTTAAAAAAAAAAATATTAGAATAACGTCGACTGCGATATAAGTTGTTGTTATGGTGTTCTGAGCAAGCAGCCACCAATAGGGCAGTGACACGACGTAGTGCTATGGTATATAACTCTATGCTGGAGACTTAATGGGTTAGCTGCAAGGGGCACTGCAGAGAGAAACAGAAGGGCGTCACACTGAGGCCGATGCTGTGAAGAGTGATTTCTTAGACCTAAAACGCGCGATTTTTGTTGTTGGAGAAAACAACGTTATTTTAAGCCTAAGAAATCCGCTCTTCCGTTGTTTTTCCCTCCATTTTTATGTAGGCCTAGTGCACCTTGTAGTTATACCCTCCAAAATCCATACTGGTGCTAATATGGCGGCAAATGTCACTGCTCTATAAAAACCGTGCACATTTACCATAAGAAAAAAAATTTCTAACCAACGAGCTGATCCGATTAATTTAGTACTTTGGAATACAAAAATTCACAAATAGCGAAAACGTTTGATTTTTCCCGATACCTCTATTTCGACAAAGTTGATTTCGGAAGCGTGTCCATCTTCCGTGCGTAGACCTTGCAGACGTCTTAATAAAACATTTTTTGTTACAAACGTATCACCACGCCTGTTTTAAGTAAAAGTAGAATCTTTTTTCTACGTGCGTGTCTAATGCGAGAGAGTTAGTTTTGAAGAAGCGAAAATCCAACTCTCATTTCATTTTTCATTTTTCTTCGCGAATCAAACGACACAGCCCGGCCCGAGGCTGTATTTTTTTTTTCGTAACGTGTTTGAGGTCATGTGCCTTCCAACGTAGGAGAGTTGGGGTTAGGGTGAAGGGCCTTGACCGTGAGACAGACGTGCTAAGCGGGTCAGTAAGACAAAATGAAGTAAGGAAAAGGCCAGATGCCAAATTGGAGGCGGAAGAAGATGGAGCGCCATGACGCAGTTCCTTTGGGATTGTGAACGGGTAAACAGTCGACATATCCGAAAACAGAAAGTGACCACTGAACTTAGGGTGTAGGAGGCATTGTGACCAGATTTTAAAAAGAAAGAAAAAATGCTACTATCATACCCACAAAATGCTACATCGCATTATTTAAGCAATTAAAAAAAATGCTACCTGCCTTATAACGGCCACGCGCAAATCGCCATCCGCACGATTTACCATCGTACCATTTCGCAAGGCTCGGCATACTAATACAAGGCGAAGCTGGGGGTAAAAAATGCTACGGACGCAAAAAAAAATGCTTGATCTGGTCACTCTGGTAGTAAGTTAGGTGGGGAATACTGAATCTGCCCCAAAACAAAACTTGTTAAGGTTTCCCGCTAAGCAGTTCGGCCGTGTGAAGTCGTGATATCAAACCCCAAGCTCCTTCGCCAGGCTAATCCCACCGAGTAATAGTTCGAAGGTCAAATGAAATATATAAAAATTGCTTACTGCGCAATTTTCAGTTATTTCATTTAACGTTGGAAGTCTTAGTCAGTGGGATTAGCTTGGCGAAAGAGCTAGGCGTTTGATATCACCGCTTCACACGGCCGAAAAGCCTAGCGGGAAACCTTAACAAGTTTTGTTTTGGGGTAGATATCAGATCTCTGTGGGCCGAACTGACGAAATCCATTTTTTTTTCTCAGCAATTATGAGATGGAAATACCAATCCAGTTTTCTGGTCCAAACTACCTTAGCTGTAAAGACACAACGTGTCTAGTGGTCGCCATGCGTATATATATTTTATCTGGAGAGGTGTTATCGTTTATTATCTCGACAGGCGAACACTAGCGTGTGTCTTGATTACTGCTAGAGTGAAGAAGAAGAAGATGAAGAAGAAAAGACTTTGTTCACCAATAAAATTTAAATATTTAATAAGACACAAAGTCTTGTTTAAACCAACATCAGCATACATTTTCTTGTCAATTACTTAAAATGTATGTCCTACCAATACCAAGCAATTACGTCACCGCAATTAGGGCAAACGAACAATTCAAAGACAACAGACAAGACGAAAAAGACAGGACAACAGAAGACTGAAAGAGGACAAAAGACACGAAAGGGGAGGTCAGATGAGTTGAGGCAGTCGCACCATTGAAAAAACGGGGCTGAGTAAGCATGAAAACAGGTCTTCTGATTGAATGACGTTGGGGGTTTGGGGGTGGGGGTGACCAGTAGGAAATTAATACCGCTTGAATGATAGAGAGAAGGAAAACTGGCTAGGTTAGCTGTAGGCGAAGGTGCTTTAAAAAAAGAGTAGCAGTGATGAATATATCTCACAGTATCACTGTCTACATCACTGAGTTCTACTAGCTTAGCCTCCACAGAGACAAGACTCAGTCCACAGTGTATACAGCAGTGACATTTGCCGCCATATTGGCACTAGATTGGCACCAGTATGGGTTTTGGAGGGCATAACTACAAGGTGCACTACATAAAAATGGAAGGAAAAACATCGGAAGAGCTGATTTCTTAGGCTTTAAATGACGTTGTTTTCTCCAACAACAAAAATCGCGCGTTTTAGGTCTAAGAAATCACTCTTCACAGCATCCGGTTCAGTATGACGCCCTTCTGTTTCTCTCTGCAGTGCCCCTTGCAGCTACCCCATTAAGGCACCAGTATAGTGTTATATACAATAATACTACGTCGTGTCTCTGCTCTATACTGCCACTAGCTTGTGTACTGTCAGTATATAGGGCCGTACCGAAGGAAGGGGGGGGGGGGAGTAGTTGGGTGGGGGGAGGGATACCCCCATTTTGCCAACTCGTCTTACGATTTTGACAACTAGTTTTGAAAATCACAGCGGTACTGCCGCTAAAGTACTTTTTACAGGCTCCCAGCTAGAAGGTCTGGGAGAGTGCCGTAAGCTCCCCCATCGGAGTCAGAAACTGAAGCAATTTGCGATATTTTAGTGCCTGTTTCTGGCCTCCAATCAGCACATTTGTAACAAATTGTCAAGGAAATTTCGGTGATATTTCTTGTTCGATTTTCAGGTTATCAGGTTTTGTAAAATCTTAATGATTGCGACTAAATCATGGTGTTTTTTTTTTGAACGTTTCCTTTGCAAATTTATCCGAGTTTTCAGTTTAGAATTATATAAACAGGCCCGTAGCTAGCCCATGACAATTGGGGTTTGGGTTAAAGCAACATACCGCCTGCCTCACAACACCCACGCGACGATCACATCCGCGTATTTACCACAGCTAAGGTCAACTGAGACGGTAGCTTCGTTCCTCGCAACGAACACGTAGCTACTGTCTCAATTGGCATTGCGCCTAATAGTCCAGCCAGCGTGAACGCATTGATTGTGTCTTCACAAACCGGAATGATTCTCGCATTTTAAAATCACAATTTATAATTTTCTAGGCTAATGTCTTATAATTTTGCTTCGGCGATCTATTGGATTAATTAATTTTAATTTTTACCGCATTAGTCTATTAGATTTTAGATCTCATGGTAATTATTAGAAAATTAGTAGATGTACACACAGAGATAAAACGTCATGATTATTGTACGCGCGCAATGCATGATTTAGTGACGGGTCGTTAGTAAATAAAGTTCCATTATATTCAACAGAAAATCTCCTGGACGCCACATTTTAAAAACGATTTTTAGCAAGGGGAAGACTAACGGTAAGGAACTAGACCTTGGCACTTGATGTGGAAGATCAAGAAAAATGGCGCTGGGAGTATATCCCTTTAAGTGTAGATTTTGGACGTTTAACTATAATGAATGACGATGAACGGCTGTGTGCAAGCATGGGTTGTAGGGAAGGGGTGCACATTTTTTTTTTAAATGGACTATCCAAAAGAGAAAAACAGTGAACTCTTTTGCTCAGTTTTATTCTAAAAGGTCTACGGTAAAAAACATCCACATTTTAAAGCAACAACTCACTCCATGAGTTTTATAAAATGGAGCGTCGAAAGAGGCGAAAAAACGGCGAAACCTTTTACTCAGTTTTATCCAAGCAACTTGAAGTATAGTGTTGTTGGAGAAAAGCTTTCAAATATGAAATCCACATGCTCCATTTTCATCTTTTTCTCCCTTGATTCAGGGGATCTTAGGTAATTTTTGGCCTCATTTCGTGATTTTGGGTCGCTTTTGTCCTTTAATTTGGCATCTTATGGCCTCTTTCGTCAAATTTTGGCCCTTGATCGAAATTTTAAAAAATATTCTTAAAAGGACATTCCCCCCCAACGCCATTTTTCTCGATCCACCTCATCAAGCATGACCCCAAAGGTTACCGTTAGTCAATCCCTTGGTAAAAAATCCGTTTTAAAATGTGGAGTCTAGGAGATTTTCTGTTGAATACTTGTCAACGAATTGGTAATTCCGAACGTTTACTGATTCTTAGGTTGGAAACACTTGAGATGAGAAGACTAAAGTTGGATTTGACATTGACATATTCCATTCTCCATGGTCTAACAGGTATACCAAAAGATAATTTTTTTTTATTGCGTGATGGAAGCGTGACAAGAGGACATCGTTTTAAGTTAACTGTATACAGCCTATCAAGAAGGATTGTCGTAAATTTTTTTTCTCCCACCGTGTGGTTAACCCATGGAACGCACTTCCTGCTGATGTTGTTCAGGCTACATCTCTTGATGTTGTTAAACATAAACTCAATAAGGTAGATTTAAGTAAATATGGTAATCCATGTGCATAACTGTCTGTTGGACGACGGCTATTAGCCAGACTTCAGTTTGTTTTTCTTTTTTTCTGTGGCAAGAGATAAGTGGATAGTCAAATATTCCTTCCTTGACCTTTTGTGTTATCACAATAAAACCAATTATTATTATTAACTAAATTTACTGCGGGATGCACGTTTATGATCCTTTGCGCGCTTACAATACCAAGACGTTTCATCTCTGTGTGTTCATGTACTAATTTGCTAATAATTACCACGAGATCAAAAATCTAAAAGACTAAGGCGGTAAAAATTAAAATTAATTATTCCAATAGATTGCTGAAGCAAACTTATAAGACGATAGCTAGAAAATTATAAATTGTGATGTTAAAATACGAGAATCATTCCGGTTTGTGACGACACAATTAATGCGTTCATGCTGGTTCGTCTATTCGGCGCAGTGCCAACTTAGACAGTAGCTGTGTTCTTCGGTGCGAGAAACGCAGCTACTATCTCAGTTGACCTTGGCGATGATATATTCGCGGATGGCGATCAGCGCGCGGCTGTTATAAAGCAGGCCGGATGTTGCTTTAACAAGTTTGTTTTATAAAAATGTAGTTGTTTCTGCATTAGTACAAAAGGATCTACAAATCGCAGTGGCAATAGGTTAACAGAAAAAGGACTACAGCAAATCAAACAGCCAACTCAAGTATTCCAACTCAGTTTTTAATTTTGCCAACTATACTCGATGTTCATGACGCACGGAATGAGTTCACGTTCGGTTTTACTAAATCCATGGCAATGTGGGCTAGCAGACGAACTAGTAAATCAAATTTATGAGATTGTTTTATATCACGACTTCAGACGGCGAAAACTTGGCAGAAGTCCTTACTAAGCTTTGTTTTATGCAGATTTTGGTGACGTTTTGTTTTTACCTAAGAAACTTTTTAAATCCTGGCGGACGTGTTGTTGTGATTTGGCATATTAATATATCAGTAACTTTTCTGCCCCTTTAATATGCCAGTTTGGTTCCCTTGCTCGTAACTGAACCCCCTTCTGGGCGCCACTGTCGAACAGAGTAAGGGCTAAAGGAAGTAAAATGGCCAAACAGAAGTGTAACGAAAACTAATAAAAGAAAGGATCTTAATTTATTTCAAACTTACCGAATGGTGATAATAATTAACCAGTATTCATGGAAAAACGGGACTTTGTAGTGAAAATTTAACACTATACTTGACAACACTCGAATTAGCCAACTGTACGTCTTCTTGTACTGGTAGTACACAAGCTGAAGCGAGAATGTGTACTATCGCTGCATAGACAGTTCGTGTGGAGGCTGAGAAGGTACACATCGTCTTCAGAGTGAACCGCTTGCTTCCTGGTGCACGTGGGCGCGCCAATTTTACAGTCAATAATTAAAGACGCACGTGGCTTGTTTGTTTCATAGAAAGAAATTTATTTGTTTGTTCCTTCGCCTGTTGAAAATAAGGGGCTAGACAGAACTAGATAGCGCCAAACAGCTATAGATGCTGCAGATCGTCATTTGGTGGCAAACCCCCTTTAAGTATAATCGAAGTAATCGCAATTATTAATTTATACTTTTTATTTATTGTGTTTAGAATTCCACATCGTGCGCAGTTTTCTTAAGCCAATAAACTAAATTTCCTGGAAATAAAAAAAAAATTGAGAATTTTACGTGAAAAAAATGAGAAACTCTAGAATTTCCGTTTCCTGAAAACAGATGTCGTTATGTAACAACCGAAAGTGAAACTTAACGAATTTAACGATATCGAATAAGAGCGCCATTGCCACAACGCCGTCAACTCTAGATTTCCTTATAGTATCGCAAATTTTCCGTAATCATGATTTAGTACTTTATCTTGCCGTCACATGACAATCGAAATTTCGAATTTAACGACGTCTAAGGAGCGCTATTGCTGCAGTGACGTTCGTTAATCTAGATTTCCTTATCGTTTTTCCTATTTTCCGTAAACTTTCCTTTCACATGTAAGTGTTTAATTTTAAAAGAAGTGTTTTCAATTGACAGTAGAGGAAGCAATTAAACTAGCAAGAGTGTTAATTTTTTTGCCAGCTGTCACCTACTGCTTTCGAACTAGCGTTTGTAGGTTTATTTCTTCCTTCATTAACTCATTTGGAAGTTCCGTTGTCTGGTTAGACGCACAGCGCCGCTTTACCGCATTACGTTATGGCCGATTTATGAACTACCGTACTTCAAGTGGTAAAAGCTAGATAAGTTTTGTGGGGATTTTGAGGTCACAGGCTCACAACACTTTTATTTTCAGATACTTCAGCTAGCGATACTATATTTATACTGTAAGTACAGTATCTCTTCATATTCAGCTCTACTGCATTTGTAGTCTAATTGAGAAAATGCTACTTTTGCCTCAAACTCAGGCTTCAATTTCCAGCACGATTGTGGGGGTCTCAGTCCGCTGTAATTGTTTAGAAAAACGCACGAAACCGTGTAGACCTACTCACAGGTGTCTACAGACTGTCAAAATGGATTTTTTTTTTTTGGGGGGGGGGGGGCCGCAGAGCACCATCGGAAGAAAAGGGGAAAAAGCAATACAGCAGTCACAATAACGTCATATTATTATAGTATATAACTCTATGCTGGAGACAGTAATTGGACTAGCTGCAAGGGGCAATGGAGGGAAAAAAGAAGGGTGTCTTACTGAATGAAGCCAATGATGTTAGAGCGGTTTTCTTAGGCCAGAAACGCGCGATTTTTGTCGATTTGTTGGCAGTTGCTTAAATTTTTAGCAAGTGGAATCTTTTCTTTTCCGATTTACAACCTTGCAGCATGAGGGTTTGGAGAAAAAAACGGTCTTTTTTTTAAGGATAAGAAATCCGCTCTCAAAGCACTGCCTTGACTAAAAGAGTCATGTCCCCACCCCCCCTCCCCCATATTAATCTAATGTCCCTTGTAGATATCTCTCCAGATGCTAGCTTGTAGCCAATATGGCATGGCGTTTCAGCCAAGTATGGTGTAAAAAAGACGTCAATATTGATCCTTAAACGCAACACCGACCATACGAATGCATCAATTTTGACCTTGTAGGCACGTAGTTACGCATCGTTTCGCACGAAATGTTCTTCTGTTTGGAGAGGGCTTTATTGTCACTACTGTATATTTTCGTTCGTCCGCTTCATTCAAACGTCTAAAACGCAGGTGTCTAAAAAAAAAACCTACTATTATAATGACCGGTCTATATTAATCATAATAATAATAATAAAATGTTAGGTGCTGGAGCACACAGGTCTGAAAAGGACCCAACAGAGTCGCTAAAATTCAGCCTAAAAAAGGGGCGAGGGACAAGGGGCAGCATTTAGGATGCACGGAAAAAAAAAAAGAACAGGGCACTACAAGGTAACACAGCCAAAGGCCCAAATCAATTTTTTAGAAAAGTAATAAATATAAAAGTGGGGACAATAAGAAATAAATGTGTGGTATATACGGAGCCAGAGGCTCTATGTCAACTACTGTAAATAAGTAAAAATAATGCCAAAGAGAGGTATTAAAAATTACAATAATAAAAAAATAAAATCGTAGGTTAAGTTTGGAAGAATGCAGTAATGTACCAACAACCATCGTTGATAAGTGACCAAAAGGTTTCTTAGGGGAAAACGTGTAATAAGAAGCAAAAGAGTGGTAAGTGATTAAAAATAAATGATATAACATAATTATATAATAAAAAATTTAAACATAGCCAGACACTTTGAACTCTAGAATTAGTATTACAGTACTCGAAAATAGCCTTTTTGCCTTCGTTTTCACGGTTTTTCTTTACAATTACATCTGCTCAATCTCAAGAAAAGGTGGGGGGGGGGGGGGGACAAGTGGCTCGGTGTATGGGTGCCCTAGGTCTGCTCAAACTACGTTTAGCGTAATTATCTTACCAACAAATTAGTTTCTCGAAAGGTGGGTCACTTGGATCACTGGATTAAGTTGGGTCATTGGGTTAAACCAGGTTACTGGGTTAAGTCAGGTCTCCAGGCTAATTAGTCGGGTCACTGGGTTAAGTCGGGTAATCAGGTTAAGTCAGGGCATCGGGTTAAGTCGGGTAACCAGATTAAGTCGGGGTTACTGAGTTAAGTTGGGTCACTGGGTTAAGTTGGTTATGGGTTAAGTAGGATCACTGAGTTAGGTCAAGTTACTGGGTTAAGTCGGGTCACTGGGTTAAGTCGGGTCGCTGGGTTAAGTCGAGTCACTGGGTTAAGTCTTGTCACCAGGTTAATTCGGGTTACTGGGTTAAGTTGAATCAATGGGTTAGATTGGGTTACCGTTTAAAGTCGGGTCATCTGATTGCGTCGATCTACCCGGCCACGTCGTAGCTGCATCGGATTAGCTGGCTAACTGGGTTTTCGGGTAACGGATCTGAAAACTTTCGGGCTAGGGGTCGGAAAATGTGTCCCATTTCCAACTTTGGTGCCATTCAGCAGATCTTGTACTTTTGGCGGTTCACCGTCACATCTAATTTATTTTTCCCGATACATGTAATCAACGGGGCATGTTTTTACATAACTTGCGTACTTAAGCAAGCAAAGGAACTTTACTACGTATAGTTCCAAACAAAGGTACCGAAAGTAGTATATTCAACTGAGGTAACAGTTATAAAACGTTTTCAAACGAAAATGCAATATTTAAAAATAATTAATGTTTTTTTTTTCGCCCTGCTAGCGTACTCGTATTTTGTAACGAGCCCCTGTGGCTGCAACAGGAGTTTGTTTACTTTTTTTTCTTAAAGGCAGCGTCATTTCTCTACTAGACTGGATTCCAGAAAAACAAAAAAAAACCTCATTTTGAGACCTCCTGAACTTTACAGTTGCCCTACATGATATTGTTGCATAGAGTAGCCGGGAGGGTTTAAAAAGAAATTGTCTTTTCTATAAGTAGCATTCTCCAAGAAATAACTTTGTGCAAATTGTACTAAAATGCACGCTTGAACTTGCGGCGCCGCCCTTTCGGAAGTAAGCTGACATGTCGAAACCTATCATTTAAAAGTCAGTGGTCGCTGACGAGCGCTGCGCCGTTACTTGTCCAGACTGTACGAAACTGGTCAGCCTGGCCATACAAAACCCGTAATCAAGGGTCTCCAGCTTCATTCACGTTAATGGAATATTTTATTTCCTGTTAAAGGTTTTTCCTTTCAGTTTCAGTGTTGTAATGTAAGTCGGGAGAGAACCGTGGGGGGGGGGGGGGGCCGAATGGGGACAAGGAAGATACATTAAGACGTATTGTTAACTTTTCCGGCTTTGTAATAAATTGAATAACTGCTTTCGATTTTTCCACATGTAAATACAAAAAAAAAAGTGAACTGTAAATTAGATTTGCGTAAAGGCAGTATACGGGAATAATCTAGTTTTTGTTGCGGGACAGTAAAATGTCAAAAGACCTTTAAGGAAATTTCGGAAATCCGTCGACAAAAAAAAGCTTAGAACATTGTAAATGACGAGAAATTTACTGGTTCATACTGACCAATTTCCTGGTACTGCTCAATTTCTAATGTGAAAACTAGAACCGGTTCTTTCTTGGGAGGAAGTGGGGCAGGGGGTAGTTTTTTCACAAATTCAAATTATAAAATGTCTTGTTTAAGTAGCATTTTCTTAATTTTTAAAAATCGGTGTGACCAATAGGTTGCTCTAACAGAACTGTTAATAAATCCCAAATATCTGTGGAAATCGGAAAAAGGACGATTTATTAAGTTACTCTCATCACTTTCTGACGATGAATAAACTTTATTGCAGGGGTCGCAGCCAACCTATAAAAACCTATAAAACCTATAAAAGCCTATATTTTAGTTTTGACTCTATATTTTTGCCAAAGTAACCTATAATCATATCAAAAACCAAAACTGGTAAAAGGGGCCGCCAATTTCCGAATGGTTCGGCCCTTCAAAGGAGTGATATCAACACACTAAAACATTCGCCAAGTTTCCATTGGAGAAAAGACTGTTGTCATGTTTTCTGAAAATTCCTTACATTATTTTTTTGTCCTTTCTCGTTTCGTTTATTTTAAGGTGATAAATTTTTGGGAACCTTTACGTATACGTGTTTATGCTTTAACATTTTTTGAAACAATTTTGTTAAATTTGCTTATAGCATAATGCATAATGTCAGTTTGAAACCGTTTTAATTTCCATAAGCCTAGGATTTTCGGTGCTGGCTAATGCTCTTTTTAAATTAACCAGAACGCCAATTCAGTTTTAAAAAACAGGAACCGGAACCAAATTAAGCCATGCATTCCCGTCTGGAGTACGTAGTTCTCGTCTAATACATGAAAGTTTCTTTTAGGAGGCATTTAGGGATGGCACTGTGCAAAAATGTTTTACCCCGATAAAATTTCTAAAATTATAGCGATAATCGATAACATCTCGATAAACAAATTTTAAGGCTGAAATAAACATTTTAATTTTGAATTAAAAAAAAAAACCTTGGCTGAAGACTACAGTGAATTGTGCAGCACTCGCTATTTGGTTCACAATGCGCTTGCCATTGTTCATTGCGTCCTCACCATGTAGAAACATTCTAGCAGTTGGGCTGCTACTCAATGCTTAAATATTGTTTGCATTAAACTAACTTTCTAATCAGCTAAAGTGGCTGGCAACAGTATTTTCACACTTGGTTGTAGAGCCCTTGCAATATCCGCACGCAACGCCGCAAACCTTTTGTTTCTAGCTATTACGGTTTCCGAGATACGACAATTTAAGCATTGGGGTTTGCACGATAATTCGATAGTTCAGAAAAAGTGCGATACGATAATCGACTACAATTTTTATCGTGATGTTATCGAATTATCGATTATCGTGCCTCCCCTATAGTCCGCATTGTGGAATATTTATCGGTTCGTTGGGTAGCTTTTTTGTTGTGTAGAGGCGATTCATAAGCCTATAGCAGAAACCGCTCTTTTTCTGCTACTTCTATCAAAGCCATGAACCGGAAAAGGTGAAAACCTACAAACTGATACCCCCCCAGTATCCCTGAAATTTCTAATCTTATCAATTTCATGACGCCAAAAGCACTACGGTTTAAACGCTAGAAACACGAGAAAAAAATACTCGATATTTTGCTCGTAATTGCCTGAACGTTTTTAAGAGGACGAGAAAATAGTTCAAAGACGTGAACACATGCTGACACACTTTGAACTATTTGCTCGTCCGCTTGAAAAAGTTCGCGCAATTAGCGAACGAAATATCGAGTGTTTCTTCTTCATGTTTCGTATATGTTTTAACCATTAAAAAGTTTATTTTATTGAGCACTCCACTACAAACGGTATTTATCATTGTGTGCTGTTTCATTTCCCAAACAGAAAAACACACAGACACACAGAGTTCTGTGTTCAGTTGCATATTTGTGACGCCTTTGTCTTTGGCTACTATATTGATGGCTGTTTGTCGTTTAGCTGTTATGTCGTTGGCTCCTCTGTCGTTTAGCTGATACGACAGGGGTTAAAATGTTTGAGCTATTATGTCGTTTCAGAGGCGTGCACAGGAAAGGGGCAGGGGGACAGCGCCCCTGCCCTTTTTGTAAAAAAGATGGCCTTTTTGTGCCAGCATTTGCTGAGCAGCGTTGCCTGAGAAAAAGCCTAAAGGCCTAAACAAACGGCCTAAAAAGGGCCAAAAATGGCTGGAAGAGCAAAAAAGGCTAAGAAAGTATGAAAGGACAGTAAAAAATAATGTCCCCAGGAAGAAATGTCCATACAAAACCTAAAAAAGGCCCAAAAAAGGCAAAAAAGCCCAGAAAGGGGCAAAAAAGGTTAAAAAAGGGTAAAAAGATAGGCAAAAAATGTGCCCTTTTACCAAAAGTTGCCGCTGCCCTATCGGGGTCTGTGCAATAGGGATGGGTCGATTTCATTTTGTTGACTTCGGTTCCGGTTTCGGTTTTCACGCACACAAAACCGCGGTTTCGGTTTCGGTATCTGTCACCATCCACCCAAACCAGCTATTTCTAGTTTGTTTTCTTGTAATATTAGTATTTACTAGCGTTTAACTCCCTCCTGCTTTCACTTTCAGCAGCGTCATAGACCATGGGCCTAGC